>JADRCD010224187.1:0-15603 GCA_019843815.1 Montemys delectorum | reverse complement strand
CAAGCAAGCAAGCAAGCAAGCAAGCAAGCAAGCAAGCAAGCAAGCAAGCAAGCAAGCGATCCATGGCATCCATTTTATGTTGGCCAACTACTTCTGGGCATGGGACTTGACCTGGAATATGGTTACCATAGTGATATTCTACTGGAAAAAACTGACCTTCCTTTTTCACACAGGCATTGATTGCAAAGATCTTGGTTAGGCATGGGTCTTTGTGAACACTTTGGCATTTCAGTACTGGGACCTCATCTGGCTTGGACCTGTGCAGACAGTTCCCATGCTGCCACCGTCTCTGTGGGTTAGTATGTACACCAGTCCTGGTGTGTCTGGAAGAAATTTTTTTCTTGGAGTTATCTACTACAGATCCGTGAGGCTTGAGTGGCTAGGGCAGGGCACTGGGTACTTCAAAGTCTCCCACTTTCTACACATTGTAGAGTTTTGGAACTGTCTGTGTGGATTACCTTGCACTAAAAGAACATGTTTCTCTGATGGGGGTTGAGTAATTCCCTGGACTATGGGCACAACAATGAGTCATTAAGGAGTCATTTTATTGGTACCTTCCTTTAACAGAATAATAGTGGTTTGTTTATCTAAGGCCTATGACATATCTAGTTTAGGGTTTTGACCTTGTTTTTCAGTGTCAGGTATGGATTCTATCTCAAGAAGTTGGTATTTTCACAATAAAAAATGGTTTATTACCCTTAAAATATTTATGCCACAATAAACCAGTATATCTTGTAGGCAGGTGGCTGCTGTCAGTTACAGGATTTGTAGCTGGGTGATATTAGTACTTACAGTTTTCTATTAGTATGCATAGTACCCTCCAGCACCATGGACACTCTTCTCATTGGGTACTAGCTCAACTTCCTTGTGTTTTATGATATAAGCTAAACCTTGCAATAGCCTATGATATTTGGTGAAGAATGAGGGGAATGGGTACCTTTTGGCCAAAGATTCAGGTAAGCTTAACCTATTCCTGGCAATGGAAGATTTACTTGGTGGCAAAAGATGTTATAGTTGGAGATTTGTCTCCTCCTTTATTTGGTTATTTGATTTAAATTTATTTTATATATGTATATATTTTAAGAAGCTATTATAGTAGTAGTTCACATACAGTTTTTCAAAGGGCCTTTCATGTTAATTGTTCCTCCCCATATCTACCTTTTACCCTGCTCTTCTATCCCCCTATATGTTTCATTAACTAGTATAGTATTGTGTGCAACAGATCTGGGAAATACATGAGTATTTCCAATTTTAAAAGTCTATGCAGGAAAATATCTTGACAGAGAAAAGAAAGGGCCTTGAGACACAAGAGAGAGAACTTTATTTCCAAGGAGTTCACCATCTTCTCCTTCTAGCACATAACAATCACAATTCTTTTACCCATGGTCTTTACTGTGCTCAAAGGAGGAGAAGGTTCAGTGGCATCAGTCAGGTAACAGAGTAGTACTCACAACACCAAACAAGAATCCTCATGATGGTATTTGGTGAAATGTATGGCTAAGAAATTTGGAAGAGTGAAAGTTGTATAGGTGGCAGCTGTGCGACTTTTCTTGTGGGGACATTAAGAAACATTTATTCTTCCCAGTAGGGCATGAACAAGGGATGAAGCAAAGTCTAGAATAGAGAGCCAGTAAATTTATTGGGGTTACTTCCAGGAGCATGCATGACTCAAAGGTAGTAAAGCTAAGCTCAAGATGAATGAAGCCTCATAAACCTAAATTCTGGAGCTTTCCAAGCAACTTGCAGTACACAGCCACCCAGACTCTCTTCTCTTCCCAGCAGCTATGACTTCGGGGTACAGTCTTCTGAAGCTTGCTCTTTCATGAGTAATATTTACATAATAGCCAATACTGATTTCAGTGTCAATAATTTAAGTGAAGGAACAGCTCGCTTTCACTGTCTTGCACATAGCTGGCTACTTTTAATGTCTAGCAACAGAACTGTGCAATTCTGTGAGAATCCAAGAAACCCCTGAATGAAAGCATACTGAGCAGATGTCTTCTTAATGTGTGTTGTTGTCATGGGCACAGTCATGTCTAGTATCCAGGTTCTCAGACCCATAGAATGGTAAATCCTTTGCTATACAGATCAGATTTAGGATTGGTAGGGCATTATTTCTCTGGCCCAAGTATAAATGTTGACAATGTGTACAAATATGAGTCCTTACAAAGGTTTGATGAATATGTACAAAAACTAGCAACTGTAGTTTTCTTCTTTAGGATGGTTAGAGTACAGATTTCATCTAGAGAGACCTCATACTGACACTAGCTAACTCCTTTCCATGGTCTAAACCCAATAAACAAGCTGAGGTTCTGAGGATCTTGGTTGCTGCCTAGTTGGTACTACTCTATCAAATTGTTCACAACCAATTCCCCAGCTCTCAGGTTCTCTATGATGTCTGTCTTTTCTTCATTCCCTCCCTGCTCCAATCAGGCTTCCTGGACCAAGCTATGCTGGAGGAAGTATATAAAAAGATTGATAGAGTCTTTAATATCTTCAATATTTACACATACACACACACACATACAGACACACACACACACACACACACACACACACACACATACACACACACATGTAGCAGCAGTTGGTAAAAAAAAATAAGACCATGTTTTGAAAGATAACAAAGAGAGATATATATGATGACTTAGATGAAGGAAAGGGAAAGGGGGGAAAATGCTCCAGTTATATTAGAATTTCAACAATAAGCTTTCTCAATATTCATTATCTTCCTTTTGGTAAAAAATATTGTTATCATTATAGTCATGAATGCATGGATTAATGTCATTTCATGATAGTTATACATATTGATGCATCATGTGCATCTGTTTTTCTCTATTTATAATGTTCTTGAGAGTGCTTGGATGGTAGATGAAGGATAGATAAATGTCAGGAGGCATGGGTGGTAATCAATTTGTTTGTAAAATGATTACAATTCAGTTGTTCAGTAACCAAGAAGCAGACTCTTCCAGCTTAGAAAACTTGAAGAATAGAGGATCTATCTTAAATGTTTCAAAGGACAAGTTGTCTTAGTCATCGTAGCCAGGGGATTTTGTGGTTATCCACATATTTGTAGCAGCCAGGAAACTGACAGACAGACAGACAGACAGACAGACAGACAGACAGACAGACAGACAGACAGACAGACAGACAGAAGACAGACAGGCCTACCAGGCATTTTGGTGTTATCTTGATTCTTCCAACTCATCTGTTGATAAACACTACTCAAGATTTGTATATGAATAATCTCTTATTAATAAACTCTGTGACTAAATTCCCCCCATGTTCCTAAAGCACCCATGCAAATTATTTCAGTGATTTTTATTTTGCCCAGCAAGAGAAAAACGTAGAGCTGATATTTGCCTTCATACTTATGTTGGGATCACTTCAGTGAAAATATCTGAAATATAGCCCTATGCAATACACTGTAATCTCAGATTTTAAGAGTGATTTATTTTGATACATTGTAAAATATCATCTCTCTGATTTTTTTCTAATATCAAGAGGTAAATATAAAGCCTCATGTCTGTGATGGGGAAGTTCAGTCCCTTTGGAAGATTGTAACGTAGTGAGAGTAGTGGTCTGGTTTCTGAACCTAGATCTGTGACCAAAACCTTGGCTTTCCACTAACTTGTGTGTTTCTGAGTAATTCACACAGAGGCTACACATTCTGATGTGGAAAAAGTTAGTATAATAGAGTGAGTGAGAAGCACAGCTTAAGTAACTGACATTGCTGTTGGCACCTTAGAGAAAAGCATAATGAAATTCGAAAACCATGGTGACTTTGTCATGCTTCCCACTGTCCCACAACCACATTTCTATTTTAGATGGTGCTTAGCAGCATGGACTTTCAGGTTCCCAAGAGACATCAGCCTTGTCATATAAGGAAACAAGTTATCCTTGTTGAATCCCCACTAAGCTGAAGACATTTCCATCTCTATCTGAAGGCAAGCATTGGCTCAGACAGGAAACAGGAACCTCACAGCGCTTTGCAAACTGACATCTTGATATTCCCCTGTCCCTGCTCAGTGCAGAGCCCTACAAATCATTTTGAATTCTACAAATGCAGTGTAAGTGAAAAGTGTCACTTTCACTCCCCATAGAGTTCAAGTGTCTCCATTTTTAATAGACTAACACTCATTCTGCTACCCAGTGATGCCACATAAATATACAAATAATGAGTTCCTTTGACTCTATGAGATGCTTGGTTTTACTGTTATGGGTGTTGAGCACTGTGATTTCCCTGTGGATGCTGGGCTGGGAACAAATTGTTTCTTCCTCTGTCTTTCTACAGAGCTTTGTCTTTGTGCTTTCAGTAGATTCCTTTATTCCCACAATTTTGCTTTAGCATTTTTGGGTTGTTTATTTTTATACAAGGTCTCCTGTGTCACGATCTAGCCACAAACTTGCTGATGACCCAAACTTCTCTAAACCTCCTGCTGCTATCTTCTGAGTGCTGGATTTGCAAGCATACACTAGCACACCTGGTGTTAAGAAGTGCTGGGGATGGAGCCCTACTGAGGTCCAGCCTCAGCCTGAGAAGGGTCCTCAGAAAGGCTGTAATGGGAGTGGGACTAATCTAATAATGATTTAGAGTCAGTGGATACAATCTGTCAGTTCATGCGCTCTCTCTTTGCCCAAGGATTCTCCTCATTCATCCCTCTCCTTTCTTTTTCCTTCTCATTCCTTTGCCTTCTCCCTTCTCATTTTTCCCTTCTCCCAACCAGAGAGCCTGAACCATCTTTTATTGATTAAAGTTACGTCAAGGCTTTGATCATCATTAGTAATTATGCTAGAAATCCTTAAATTTACATAAATTCTATGAATCCTGGATCATTGGTTCGAACCCTTGCTTCCTCAAAAGAGACACCAAACACAAAGCAAAAACTTATTTCCTTATAGTTTTTTCCTAGCCTTTTCTTCACGGGTGGCTTGGGCACAGCTCTTGCAGTTTTCTGGTACAGCAGACAGAAGTTTTTAGTAACTATTTTAAGGTAAGAACAGAAAGATGGCAGACTACTAAGGTTAAAATGATTTCTTACAAAGTTTTTAAATTGATGCAAGTAAAGCAGCTAGTTCTCTTTAGTATCTCTCTAGGCATCACCATCTCCAATTCTTCATGTAACTAGTAGAATGAAGTACTAACTTTATATATACTCATACATCATCTCTTAATTATCTAGTCTTTACTTCATCATCCTAGCAGTTCCATAGCCTCATGTATTCTCCTTCTAAACCACATACAAGTGTTTCTTCTATAAAATAAACTCATATATCATTTACTTGTTTTCTATAGATTCCATGCCTTTTCTTCTTGAGACCATTTTAACTCTCTATCCTTGATGACCCCAAGTTCACCATGGCTAATTAATGCAGCAGTCATTGGGCTGGAGGGTACATATGTCTCCTCATAATTCTAAATTCGAGACCAAATCTGGCAATTAAATATTTCTAAAAAGGACGAGATAGACTTTTATGGCCTCTGTGGCTGTGTTGCCTACATCCTTTCCCATGGCACTAAAGGCCAAGTGGAAGACCTGTTCCTCATCTTCCACAGCCTCATGGCCACCTCCATTCCTCATTCCTGAGAAGTGTATCTGTTTCATTTATTATGGCATGATTAGCTCTGAGTAATGAGGGAAGTAATGGGGAATATTCCCCATAAAGAAAGATTGAACGTAAACTAGAAGAGGCAGAAGATCAGTTTCAGGGCACCAGCAGTCATCAGCGCGTACATGGAGATTGTGGGAATCAAAGGCATGGTGATGCTCCAGGGGCAGGAACTGTATCACAACTCCCCTTACTCAGCCATACTGGAACCGGCAGGGTCCCAGGGCATCTAGAAAAGCACACAGTCAACCAACAAGTTATATCCTGATATGTTCCAATTTTCTGAGGAACATGCTTTTCTTTACTTGATGTCTAAAATTTCTTTCCTCATTAGGATATACATACATCAAATTTGATTGGGACATCTTTGGTGTAAATCCTATTTTGCAATTTTAACTTGAGGTATATATGCATACTGTAATGCTCTCCCTTTTAAAAAATGTATTTGTTTTGCTTCATATGTATGTGCTTTGTCTGCATATATGTATGGATACTATATGTGTGTGGAGGTCAGAAGAAGGCTCCAGATCCACTAGAACTGAAGCTGTGGATGGTTGGGAGTCACCACTTGGGTGCTGGGAGTTGAACTCAGGCCCTCTGCGGAACAGTCAGAGCCATCTTTTGAGCCCAAAACTTTTTAAAATTTGCATCCCAGAGTTTTAAGGACCTTCTGTGACAGCCACTACTTTTACAACTTGAACACTCATTGACATTTCTTCTTGCCCTCTGTAAGCGCCCCTCTAGCCAGTGGATTGACATGAATAATGAAAGGCTCTGTAATACTTTCAATTTCCAAAAGCAGACGCCCAAATGAAGATTTAAGCTACTAGACTCTTGTTTTTGCTCAGGCTTATCCTCTTGTCTGCAGCTTCGCACTCTCTGTTACGTGTGTTACCTCAGCGGTTTGCTTCTTACACTGTTTCTCTATTGCTGAGAAGGATTGTGTTGAATGTCTGTAAAACATTTTTTTTAAAACCAATTTGGGTTTCACTTATTATGGATGAAATTGCCATAGACTGTAGCATACAAGCATGGCGTGGACATATGTTTTCATTTGTCTCAGGTAAACACCTGCCAGTGGAATAGCTGTGCTACATCAGGGAGATATCGTTTATATTTGAAGGAGCTGCCAGGATGCTTTCCAAAGGTGCAGTTTTCAGTATAAAAGTGTCGCCAGGTGCTGGAGTTCTTGCTTCTCTGGCAGAAGATCTGAGTCAGTTTCTCAGCCTCCTAACTGCTAATAGCTCCTGTACAGGGAGCCTCTTGAAGGCACAAAGCCTGTATGCACCCCTTCACACATATACACAGTCCAGAAAAAATATGAAAACAATTTAAAATTTTATCATTCTTACAGGTATATGTTCATGTCTTTTTGTATTTAAATGTTACTGAGCAAATAATAACAAGTGTATTTGTGTTCATTTAACATTTTGTATTCTTTGGCAGAGAATGTATTCAGATCATGTGATCATTTTAAACTGTTTTTATTTTGTCTTCATCCTGATTGCAATGGCATTTGAAGTCATTGAAATTTAGGTGGATTATCAATGCCTTTAGGCATATAGGTGGGTTATCAATGCCTTTGGGCATATTCTTCATGTTTCCAGCTTATATTTTATTTTATAATAGTGTCTTTCTTTTCCTTAAAACCAGAATTAAAATTTCAAAAAGAGTTCCCAAACTGGGGAGCTGTTCCTAATAAAGTGCATGGTGCATTCCTGAGGATCCAAGTTCAGATCCCCAGCACTAATACAAATAAGATAGATAAGAGAGGTAATTTGTAACTTCCGTGGAAAGCAGGAAGAGACAGGCAGGTGCCTAGAGCTCACTGGCCAACCTAGCCTGTTGGATGAGTTCCAGTTAAATGAATGATCCTGTTCTTAAAAAGGTAGTCAGTGTTTGAAAAAGAATACCCTAGGATGACCTGTGCACATATACAAATGCATACACAGGAACATACAAACATGTACACACATACATAGGAAGATTTCATAACACAGTTCTTAACTCTCTGTTGTAAGAAAACCAGTTATGCCTATGTAACAAAGAATCTTTGCCATTGCTTGGGGTATATTTTGATTTTTTTAAATTTATTTTATTTATTTTTTAGTTTTTTGGTTTGTTGTTAGGCTTCTAATCTATTTTGATTCATTATTTATTAAGGTTGTAAATAAGGATCCATATATTAATTTCTACATATATCCATTGATTTCACCCCTTGTGTAGTGAAGTCACTTCCCCTTGAATTCTTTACATACTTTCCTTGAACTCTAACTGGTTAGTTACATAAATGCAGGCTTATTTTTGAAATCATCTGCAGAAGCACATATTTGTGTTAATTTGAGTAATATAGTGTCCTAATTTTACAGTACATAGACTTGAAATTAGGTAAGGTATATTGTAATATGTTTCATTGTTTTTTTTTATTTAAGTCATTTGCATTTCTTTAAAATTTTTTGGCATTAACTTGTTGATTTTATAAAAAAAAAAAAAGTATAAGTGTTTGGGGGAGTTTACTATTAATTATACAGACCTTACTTCTGAACAGATATGTTTTCTAATCCTGCTGTGTAGTGATATCCAAATTAGCCATATTAGCATTGCTTTATAGTTATAACTTCTCATGTTTCACTTGTTAATATACTATAGAGAGTTCCACACGTCTACTTTGCATTGCTCATTACTATTATATAGAAAAGAAGCTTGTTTTTCTATAATAATAGTTGGCTTCACTGCTTTAGGACATTTACTAATTGCAATTTTTTTTTACGAATTATACAGAATTAATTTTGTTTTTTGTCCTTTGTTGCAAGACTGTCTTGCTATGTAGGTCTGTTACATTTCAAACTCACTATGAACTTTGCTGGATTCCAACACACAGTTGCCCCAACCTAGCATTCTAAGTTCTGAGATTTCGGTTCTGTAGTAGTACCACTATAATTGGCTTTCATTATTTGTCTTTATATTAATAATTATGTTTGAAAGTGAAAGTGTTAGTTTTCCCTTTTGATCTATAAGTTTTAATTTATTTTCCTTGACTTATAGCATTGTCAAGTACCTCCAATACTGTGTTAGATAGATGTCATCAAAGCAAACATTCCTACTGCTAACATTTTTTCATTATTACAATCTTAATAATATTAGTTAGGCAGAAAATGCTTGGTTTATTGATGCTTTTTACAGCTTTTCAGTGATGTCATTTACGCAGTCTAATCACCAGGCTCTCTTTCATTTTTCTTTGAGTTATTGACCGGGATCACTTTTGTCAGATAGCTTTTTTTCATCATCTTTCAACTTGATATCATTTTATTCTTTGCTTGCACATTGGTTTGCACTGACTTCCAGTTTTCATTGCTTGGGATGAATCTTGGGTTGTGATTTATTTCCCTTAGTATGATACTTAGAGAACAACTTTTCTGATTGACACAAAAGTGAATATGTTGTACCATGTAATGTTTTGAGGCACAGTCTCTTAAAATAGTAATCATTTATTTATTATAAAAAGACTGGAAAAACTCATCTACTTATTTGAGACACATAGCCTGTTACTGTCTATGTGACAGGACTTTAGGCATACATCCTCTTCTGTACTGGTGATGCTGTTGACTGACCAATATTCCTATTTGCTTACTCACTTTCTGCTGATCACTGTTGAACTCTTCAGTGAGATGATAGTCTCAATTTTCACATATGGATGAGTATGACATGCTTATGCTTATCCAATTATTTTTGTTTTCTTCTATATACTTGGCTATTTTTTTCTTAGCTCCTCATGTTGAGCACAATCTAAAAAAAAAAAAGTTGCCTTATGAAGCCATTGGAACTCTATGTGTTATGCATGGTTCTAAGTTCTGCTTGTGCTTCATTCAGAAAACCTGTGCCTTTTCACTGAAGCTGCTTTTCCCACTTTACACCCAGATGAATGAATTGTGGCTTCTTTATCAGTGAGAGTGAGACAGCCTGGAGTACAGATTGTCACCAAGCTGCTGCCATGCTGATTTGATGCAAAATAGTTTATAAGAATGACATTCACAAGCTATTCATATTCACTGCTCACTTTCCCACATCTAAAATGTTTTTTAAAATACATTTTCTCAATATTTTTAATTGGTTTTCTGTGCATGGTTTTTGTACAACTTCTTCCTGACTCTTTTGTCAAAACCAATTTCCCACAATACTCCTTGTCTGTTTCCATTGCTGTGAAGAGACACCATAACTCTTATAAAGGATGACATTTAATTGGGGCTGGCTTACTGGTTCTGAGGTTCACTACACTATCATCATGGCTGGAAGCATGAGAGAGTCCAGGCAATCATGGTGCTGGAGGAGCCTTTTTATCTGCAAGCCACTAGGAGAAGACTGGCACTTATAGGCAGCTAGGAGAATGGTTTCAAAGTCAACCCCACAGTGACACACTTCCTCCAACAAGACCACACCTCCTAATACTGTGACTCCCTGAGACAAGAATATTCAAACCACATTTTCCTCAACTCATTGCTGTTGCTGTGTATGCTAAAATACCTTGATAAAAAACAACTTATAGGAGATATATTTACTTTAGCTCAGAACTCCAGATTAAAGCCAATCACAGTGGGGTAGTCAAGACAGCAGAAACTTAAGATAAATCATTATACTACTTCCACAGTCTAGAACATTGAGAAATTAACACATGGGTGCTATTTCTGTTCAGTCTGATTTTCACACTCCCATCATCCAGGACATCCACATCTTGGAAGTGGCCACCCAACATAGTTCTTCATGAATCAACTAGAATAATCAAAATAATTCCCTAGAGACATATCTACAGGCCAATCTTATCTAGAGTACTATTTACCGAGATTTGCTTCTCAGTAAACAACATTTGCAGATGGGACCAAGTTTACAATTAAATCCCACCATTATGCATGTTCTTTAACTTTCAACTGTACCCCCAAAGAATTCAAGAAGTTAGACTCTAGAGAACCAAATAACATTATTAAAAATGGGATACAGAGCTAAACAAAGAATTCTCAACTGAGGAATACAGAATGGTTGAGAAGCACCTAAAGAAATGTTCAACATCCTTAGTCATCAGGGAAATGCAAATCAAAACAACCCTGAGATAATACCTCACACCACTCAGAATGGCTAAGATCAAAAACTCAGGTGACAGCAGTGGAACACTCGTCCATTGCTGGTGGGGTTGCAAGCTGGTACAACCACTCTGGAAATCAGTTTGGTAGTTCCTCAGAACATTGGACATTACACTACTTGAGGACCCAGCTATACCACTCCTGGGCATATACCCAGAAGACGCTACAACATGTAATAAGGATACATGTTCTACTATGTTTGTAGTAACATTATTTATAATAGCCAGAAGCTAGAAAGAACCCAGATGTCCTTCAACAGAGGAATGGATACTGAAAATGTGGTACATTTACACAATGGAGTACTACTCAGCTATTAAAAATGATAAATTCATGAAGTTCTTAGGCAAATGGATGGAACTAGAAAATATCATGTTGAGTGAGATAACTCAGTCACAAAAGAGCACACATGGTATGCACTCACTGATAATTTTATATAAGCCCAAAAGTTTGGAGTACCCAAGATACAATTCAGAGACCACATGAAGCTCAAGAAGAAGGAAGGCCACAGTGTGAATACTTTGGTTCTTCTTAGAATGGGAATGAACATACCCATAGGAGGAGATACAGAGACAAAGATTGGAGCAGAAACTGAAGGAAAGGCCATCTAGTGACTGTCCCACCTGGGGATCCATCCCATATACAGTTCCCAAACCCAGATACTATTGTGGATACCAACAAGTGCTTGCTGACAGGAGACTGATATAGCTGTCTCCTGAGAGGCTGGTCCAGTGCCTGACAAATAGAGAAGTGGATATTCAAAGCCATTCATTGGACTGAGGAAAGGGTCCCCAATGGAGGAGCTAGAGGTAAGGACCCAAGGTGCTGAAGGGGTTTGCAGCCCCATAGGAGGAACAACAATATGAATCAACCAGTAACCCGCAGAGCTCCCAGGGAATAAACAACCAACCAAAGAGTACACATGAAAGGATCCATGGCTCCAGCTGCACATGTAGCAGAGGATGGCCTTGTGGGACATCAATGAAAGGAGAGGCCCTTGGTCTTGTGAGGGCTCCATGCCCCAGTGTAGGGGAATGCCAGGACAGGGAATCATGAGTGGGTGGGTTAGTGAGCAAGGGGAGGAGGGATAGGATAGGGTGGTTTTCGGAGGGGAAATGAGGAAAGTGGATAAAATTTGAAATGTAAATAAAGAAAATATCTAATAAAAAAGAAAATAGAAATAAAGAGGACAATACAAAGAAGAAAAAATAGAAAGTAAAAAAAATATGCAAACCCATTATGAACATGAATTTCTAACCCAACTCAGCAACACAGTATACCCAAGGTTGAGCCTTGGTCGTAATCACAACTCTATGGCTAAACAGGCACTGCGGTTCTCTGTAATTCTCCATCATCTCATTACAGTTTTGTTGTCGTTGCTTTATTTTTACTGTTTATTACTAGGCACCAACACCTCAAAATTCAAAATATATATTTTGAACTCTACTGAAAGTATATCACTTTGACATCATGGTTACAAAAAAGAAAGAAAGAAAACCCTCCAAATTTTATTGTACCTTTCAACTTTTCAAAACATCAAAACATCAAATATTATTCGCTGCATATTAACTTCATCTTCAGCTTATTACACATTTAGAAGAGACCCAGAGAATGACAACTCCACTTGAAATGTTCTTTTGTGAGGGAGACTCTTTTGTGAGCAGCAAGAGGAGGCACACTGCCTCAGGCAACATTCATAGGAAACTCTCTTCCTGGAAATACCAGAGCAAGGTGAAAGGCATTGCTGATCCACACAGCAAGCTTCAAAGGTTCTGACTCTGTCACCTTCTGCTTTTATTCAGATTTTCTTACCAAGGCCGGGACATTGATTTTCCTTTTCCAAAATCTGTTCCCAATTTATTCATCTTAGCCTTAGACCCTGAGTTGCAGGTTGCTATCAAGTTCTCAGGTAGATACCAGACTTCTCAGGCAGTCCAGTCAGTAATGAGACTGTGAGACTAATTTAGGAGCAAAGATTTTTGTGAGGAAGTAAAATGCACTTTGTCAAGACCATGTCCTTCAAGTCAACACTGTTCCTTCTGAACTCTCTCTGTCTCTGTCTCCTACATCCTAATAGAAAGTGGAACTGCCTCGAGCTTCCTCACTTGTAGGAGTGAGAGCTGCCTACTGAGACTAGCATAATTTCTAAGTGAGGCTGATCCCTTTGATCTTATAGAACAGCATCTTTATCCATGATCTAGCTTGTTATATCAAAAATGAAAAATGACCTTGAGTTGTGTTATTTATTTAATTTTTGTCATTTTTATCTTGAGGACTATTTGAAACAGCAATATAGCTTAACTGACTTAGGGAAAAATCACACCATATGCATACTCATATTCAACACTGCACATATAAACAACAGATATGCAAATATGCTATGCTGCTTTGTGCTCCTGGCCACATTACAGAGCCCTCTGGACTCACAAATGAAAGACACACACATGACAGTTAATTTTAAATGTCTTGACTAGCTCAAAGTCTGGGCAACTCTAATCCTTTCCATGGCTAGCACACATTTCTCTTCTGAAATCCTGGCTTAACTCCCTCTAATTCCATATTTTATCTCTGTTGCCCTGGCTTCTTCTGGGCAGATCCCCAGTCTTTGCTGCCTAAGACACTTCTGAGAAGTCATTTGGGAACTTTATCCCTTCTCATCTACATTTTGGATGGTTTTTCTTCAGCATTCTAAATCTGACCTGTCTCCCTCCAAATCATCGTGATTCTCCTTTCTTTAGTTACTAGCTGGTATAAATCCAAAGGACTCGCCTCAGTCTACCTCCCCAACCATTTGCCCTTGGCTCTTTATTGATTGATCAAAAACCAACTGGGGACAAAGATCTTCAGTGTTTAGACACACAGGTTCCTAATTTAAGGGTCTGGATTAATTCAAAGCATTAGAATCAATACCCAACACAGATAAACAATGTATTCTAATAGAAATTATGAAATTGTAAAAGAAATTGTAGATTTTGTACTTTTCATCCTTACTATGGCATATAAAAGTTATGACTTTTATGCACAATAGTAGCTTCAGATGATTTAAGGTTTTGAGGTCAATAACCCACGAGGACCTACCTACATAGAGTAAAATGTGAGTGCAGGTTCTTGGACTATGCATTATATGAGAGCTATTGATGCTATTCCAGTCAGCAAAGAAAAAGCTGTGTCAGGGAAAGAGATTTTTCTACTATGCCCCAAAAGACAGATGAGAATTCACTGTACAACCACACTTTCACATAAGCAGTCTGAAACTCAAACCGCAGAGGTTTCACCTTCCTACTGCATGCCCTCCATGCTTCCTAATGTTGCTGTTTTCTCCTAAATAACCCCAAAGAGAGAACAAAATAACAGTAAAGACCCTTGGAACTAAAACATTATACAGTTTCAAAATCATATACCTTAAGAAATAGTTCCATTGTACCAGCAGTTCATGCACCAGAATAAACTCAATTCTGTTTTATCCTTATCCTCTGACAGCTGAGATTGCTGCATTCAAGAGTAACTATCTTATATTAGACTTCCTTTTATCTGTTCAGCAAAAAATAAATGAAAACTAAAGGCAAAATCATTTGAGTTTGTTCTGACACTATAAGCTGAATTAATGAATTCTTGTGATGAATCGGAGATAGATTAAATATAGTAATTATATCAAGGTTCTAGATGTTAGTGTTGAAGAATGTAAAATGTATAAGAATGAGTCTTTAGAATGCAGTTAGAGATGAGAGATTAGACTAATTTAGGAAGGTGGCAATGACAACACCAGTTGACATGCCAGTGTGGAGTAGAGACATCTCACAAGAATTCCTGCTAGGTGGAGAGCTACAGGCAATTGATAGCTGCTAAGGGAGGGACCTTCAACCTTTTCCTGAGATGAATCCTGATATGTTAGCCAATGCCAAGCTACATGTTACATATGAGGAATGTAAATGAAGTTCATATGCGTTTGTGTGTGTGTGTGTGTGTGTGTGTGTCTGTGTGTGTGTGTGTGTGTGTGTCTGTGTGTCTGTGTGTGCGCGCGCGTATGTGTAAAGAAATGATGAGTTTGAAGGAATAGATGAGGCATAGACAGTATTAGGAAAATTAGAGAGAGGGGTGGAAAAATATATATGGTACCTAACAATAAAATTCTAAAGAAAATAATTAATTCAATTTTAACAGCTAGTATCAATAAGAAACAAAAAAATTTGATTACAGAAATAATAGTATAAATAGAAATGTGTGATAAATACATGATAAAATTGCCTAGAAAGGAATATGGAGAGATGATATAGCAATATAAGCTGAACAGTAGCAAGAGATTAGACAAAATTCCCAGGCCCATATCATGATACAATGTTCAGTAGGACATTTCCTCTACCAGAGATTCAGTGTACTTGATTATATTCACTGTAGCCCTGGCAATATCATCATATGCATAGTCTGCTCATTTGTATTCATACAAAGAGTCTATTTCTAGATTACTTATTTTTACATTATATTTAAAATGTGCATATTTATTGTGAGGGGATTGTGAAAATTTAATATGTGTATACAATATCAAATTACCAAATAAGGGATAGCACTTCTACCCCTTAAATATTTTTCTAAATTTGGATCAATATAAATAATTATGAATATATATATGCATATATATACATATATCATCATATGCTAACTATTACATTAGAATTCCTGGGTGAAATATTAACAAATGTCTACATTCTTAGTATAGGATATTTTAATTGAGCAGTGAAGTCAGAAGTAGTAAAGGCCATTGATAAATCAGTGAATTTTTTATTAGGTTGCCTGCAGGAAGTAGGTGACAGGTTACCTAGGGGAACATGGATAACTTACAGGAAGCTGCATCACCAAAAAGCTCATG
>JADRCD010224186.1:39982-54456 GCA_019843815.1 Montemys delectorum | reverse complement strand
TCTCTCTCTCTCTCTCTCTCTCTCTCTCTCTCTCTCTCTCTCCCTCCTTCCCTCCCTCCCTCCCTCTCTCTCTCTCTCTCTCTCTTTCTTTCTAAAAATGTGAGATTGACAGAAGCCATCTCGTAAAGGCATTGGCAAGCAATTGAATTTCCTGGAGATGGTCCACCATTTTGCATGGCTATGATGGGTGCATTCTGGAAAGTCACAGTACCAGAGACTTCATCCAAGGATTGCTTCTTGCAGCTGATATGAACTTTCTTTCACTATTACATTGTATAAGGATTCGTAGCCATCAGCCAACCTTATTGGTCAAATTTCCTGCAGATCAACATGAAGATGAACTTTTATAAATAATACTGCTTTCATAAAGTAATGACTTTATAGAATTCCTATTTTGATTCAAATAATTTTATCAAGAAAAGTTTAAGGAGATAGTTTTGTTTTGCAAGAAAGACGTAATAAAATTAGAACAAAAATAGAATGTGTCCCCTCCTAATAGAATAGTAAGTAAAGGCTGCATAATAAAGAAGAGTTACACTGAGATGAGAAATAGGCTTAGGACAAAGGAAAACATTCATCCTAGGTTAGATCCAAGGATAAAGCCACATGTATGCACTATGATAAAGCAGGGCCATGTGAAAATGTTGCTTTGAACTTATAACGAATTTATGTAATAAAACAATGTTTTGAACTTACTAGATATATGTATATGTACATAAGCATGTATGGACAATTGTGGAATGTTAAGGCAGATTGTAACTCCTCTTTGTGTAACATTTTATCTATAAAGTAATTTTATAAAGAATGTTTGTCTAAGAAAGTATAAGAAGGCCAGAGAAAAGAAATAAAGTATGGATATTGGGGTTCAGCCCTAGCTACCAAATGTATTTGTGACACTTGGGCTCTACTCCATCCACCAAATGTATATATGTATACATTTGTATTTTGTATACACACACACACACACACACACATACACACACATATATATATATAAATATATATGTCTGACTGTCTGTCTATATGTATATGCATATGTATATGTGTATATATATATGTATATATATATATGTGTGTGTGTGTGTGTGTGTGTGTGTATGTGTGTGTGTGTGTGTGTGTGTAAGTATGTATGAGCACTGTGGAATTGTTGAAACAGATCGTTGGGCCTGGCCAAAGTGTGTGCATCTGTGTCTATTTGTGTGTGCTTGAATTCTCTTTCTTCTTTTTCTTTTATCTCTGTCTCACAAAGAATTAATGAGTTCCAGGCCTCCCACCCGGCCAATGAGGAGTCCATGAGCCACAGAAAAACTAAGCATATTCTTTTAATCCTCTGGTGCTATTATCAGGAGTCATATTACCAGAAGCCAATAGCTTCTGGCTCTAGAGTAGCCATGTGAAGTGGGCCATAGGCCCCAGAGGCTATCTGATGACATTCCTGCTCTTAAATTGATGGAAGCTAGTGTTCTGCTAAGTTAATACCTTCTAAGTGTTTTTTATTTATTATCATAGGATATAATAAAGAGTGGGGCAAAGAATGATTTTTCTAGAGAGCCTAAAATAGCCTAAGATATAGTAATTAGCCTATGAACCTTGTTCAATCTATCTCTACAGATACAGATCCTAGGAGTTTGTTGTTGTTTATAGCCAAGCACAACTATTTTTCAGAAATTTCATTCACAGTTCCCATTGTCTACCTGGCATCACATTTTGTGCACACATTGCTCAAATATTTATTATTGTAAGGACTCTTGCAGCTAAGGGCCTCACTCCTAGGATCTTATGTAGATGAGGCTCAAGCACTGGTCAGAACATCAGTTTTCAGGAAAATAGAATAGCTGGTAAGGGCCATTAAAAAAGAATCTCCTGGTGCCCCAGTGTAGGGGAATGCCAGGGCCAATAAGTGGGAGAGGGTGGGGTGGCAGGTATGGGGAGGGGGGAGGCAAAAGGGGTTTGTTCTTGTTGTTTTTGTTTGTTTGTTTGTTTTTTGGAGGGGAACCTGGGAAAGGAAAAATTTACATGTAAATAAAGAAAATATCTAATATAAAAAATAAAAAAATATTAAAAAAAAGAATCTCCTGACTTATGTTAAAACTATTAGCCATTATTATCTAGATCTGAATTATTTTATACATTTTGTATGTCCATAACATTTACATGTAACTTAGATTATTAAAACTGTTATCAGGAAAACAGTTTATCCTAATAGAATGAAAATTACAGATGGAACACACATCAAAAGTGAACAAAATTCATGAATATATATATACATATATATACACATATACATATATACATATATACACATATACATATATATTCCTGTATTTACAGATGAATTATTTTACTTCAAAAACAATTATAGATTGAACATTTTATGTAGTTACTATAGTATTGTCTCTAATTTTTACCAGTAAATTATTGTCTAGTTTTTATTCTATACTAATTGTACTATAGAATAATTTAGATAGTAATTAAATAAAAAATTTTAAAATTTAAAGTATAAAACATAGTGGGAAATGTTAGTAGACATTGATGTCTTTTGTATCTTTTGGATAAGAGGAAATAATCAAAATACCTGGACATTATTAGCCAAAGTAAATGGAATCAACACTTAACTAAGAACTAAGTTTTCTTGCTCCATCGAACTGTGTTGAACAATGAGATTATATAAAGAAACACACTTGAATCCTTCAGATGCCATTTGATAACGAACAGTGCCAAGTAAACTAAATAACTCTCAAAAAATTATGATCTAGAAAATGACATTTTATACCTCTATAAATTCTATGACAGCAAGACCAGTACCATCTTATCATTTAGAAATATACCATATGAAACTTAAAAATTAATTAAAAGCTATTTAAGAAACATAAAAGGTGAGAATCGTTTAGTTACTTGTGGCTCTCAGTTGCCAGTGGCCTTGAAGATGAGTACACCTTCAGCAACTTTGATGTTCACATACGTGTGTTCTAAGATGATGTAGGTCATGGCTTCCTAGGAGTGAGGTAGGAGTACCTAGAATCAGAATGAAGTCTTTGATGTGATCTGTTTTTATTTAGTTGATGAAATTGTCTGTCTCTTATGTTTTGGTTTTGATATTTCCCATTGGCAGATTCTTTTAACTATACTGAAAGGCACAAACTGATGAAGCTAAAATATATAGCATTTGATTCATAGGTGTACCATGTGCTCATTCACTCCTAAATTATACATTACACATATGTTTCTGGCAATGATGACACATGCCTGCAATCTCAGCACCTTGGAGACTGCAGTCGAAAAAGCATGACTACAGAAGTACCTGGGCTACACAGGGAAAAGAAATTAGTGTCACGTTAAATCTTTGATATTATTTTCAGTAAAAATCATATGCCAAAAAGATCTTCACATTTTGGCAAATATTTTCAGAAAAAAATTTCCCAATTGTTTTTCAAAATAAAACTGTAGTTAATATAGTTACTGCAATTTGGGAAGAAATATAGACACACATTTGAACTATCCAAAGTCAAAGAGGTATTACACATTTAGGATTTGAACTAATATATTTGAAATCAAAGTCACTTATACTTTTACAAATGAGTGTTTCTTAGAAACAAGAAATAGGTAGAATATATTTGAACCTTGTCAAATACAGTAATATAACAAGACTAGAATAAATTTTATAATTTTACAAATACACTAGGTATCTTGTTCTTTGCTTATGAGTATTATAAGTAAAGATTATCTATCTCTATATATATGAAGAAGAAAATGAATGGAAAAGAGGGGTCAGGAAAAGACTATTTTTGTTAAGCTAACTTTGAAATATAATATAAATTTTACAGAAGCTTGGAGGCACAATACTATCTTTAAAAATTTGCACTACTGAAGTAATATTGGTTAAAAATACAGTTTATGAAATAAGTGCAGCATTATTCCCATAGATGGGTAATATTTCAGGAAGTGTAACTTCTCAGTACAAAATTTATATGTTGTTTTTCCTTTTCTTGACATATTTCCTTCCAATGTAAATAATCTGCTTTTCTTTGTACTCATTTTCAACATTTGGTCCTCCTGTAGCTTTTTTCTAATGATTGTTGATGCTTTGCTTCTTGTGGGAACCAAAATGCATTCAAAGAGAGGAAGTCACCTGCCTAATTTTATCAAAGATAATATTTTTTAAGAGGAAACAAAACAAAACAAAACAAAAAGGGGGACCTTCAAATATGTTGCTGTAAAAGAAAATCATTTACCAAGCTGATTCTTTCTTGGTCAAAATGGAGATGGCATTACATTCTCAGTAAGATGTAAATTTTCCTTTGACCATACTATAGATTGTTTTCTAAAAACTACTACTTTGTATGTGATAGCGTATGTTAACACTGAAATGGAAATCCAGCCATCATGCTATCGAAATTAACTTGATGTACTTCTTAAATACAGTTTCTATCATTATTTTAATCACTGGCATAGTAAAGTTTCATTTATGCTATAATTAAAATTCCTGGAGCCTTCAAAGGAGACTTCTTTTTGGAGGGATAAAATAATAATGATAAAGTGACATTTAGAATTAATATGTACTTATAGCTCATGAAAATTACATTGATATTTGAAACAGAGAAAAGTTTGGAGGAATAATATCGTCCTAACTTATGAATATGTACAGATTATTTAAATGATTTTCTGGTGTCAAACCACACACTTAAATTTTACAAAGTTATTTTTTTGGAAAAAATTCTTAAGATATTTTCTACTCAGTCTGTTTTGAAATATTTTCTGGAGAATAATTATTTGGATAAAGTTTTTGTCTTATTTTCAACGACTATGAAAGCATGTGGAAATTTGAGCAAGCCCAGTATAATCTAATAGTTTTTGAGAGCATATAATATTGACTTGATATTTCTTTCTATGTATTATTAGCTGTGTTTCATCAAATATTAATTCAACTGACAGTCAAAGCATAAGAAAATACTGGTACTTGACCAGGTACAAGAGGAAATCAGGATAAAATGATAGCTCTTCAATGGGTTATAGCATAATTAGAGATTAGTCTAAGAAGGTTTGGCATTAGAATACATGAACACTAAATATTATGAGACTGTACACTTATTCTCCTTAGATGTGTATAATTTTTGGTTTCTATATATGAAGATTATGGAGACTGGGTTTTCAGATAGAGTTTATGAAAGAAAGAGAGAGAGAAAGAGAGAGAGACACAGACAGAGAGACAGAGAGATAGACAGAAACAGAGACACAGAGAGACAGAGGCAGAAATAGCAGAAAACCCACTTTTAATTTTCTTAAAGCAAACCAAGAATGAAATTATTATACTCTTTCTAGGTAGTTCAAGAACAGTATTTGAAACATTTGCAGATACAATATTTTCCAAATAATGGGACATTTTCTTAACTTGAGTCCACTCTCACTGGTTGCTATGAAGGCAGGATAACCAGGGATTGAGATGACAGTGCTTCCTGAATTTGGCTAGGCTTCTGAGGCATATTCATTGTGAAAAAAAGAATATTGTTGAAATGAATGCAGTTGTATTCCACAATGGGAAAACCAGTGCTTTAAAAATCTTTTCTCTGCTTGGTAAGTTCACTTTCACCCCTCAGTGTAAGAATATTAGTCACACATGTGCTGCTCCTAACCTCCACCCTGAGGTCCCACACATCACCTGCCTATGCTTTCGAAGCTTATTTTCTGTTCAGTGGTAAATGTCGATCACAAATCAAGCTACACACTTAATACTGAGCTATCCAAGGATAACATTGGTGATCTGGTCAAGCAGTGGATTAGGTGAACTTGTATTGATTTGAGATGAAGAAAATATGAAATTAGTATATGAATTCATAAGTAGAAAGGTCATAAAATAACTTGTGGTGAAAATTTCAGTGAGTGTGCATCAATAGCACTGCTTTGTTCCATTCATGCTGTGTTTATCATCTTTTCCCTAGGCATTTTCCTCTGTTTTATGGATTTAGACTTATATGCCTAGCATTATTTGTATGCATATATTGGATCCATTTTCCATAGTACATCTGTGAAGTGGAAACGTTAAGTGTCTCTCAAAATTCAGTAATGTTCAATGATTTTTTTTTTGCTGGGGCACACAGGTAAAAGGGTGTCTTGCTGTAGCTGACCTGTGAAAGAAAACATGATGAAGGAATATAAATGTGGGCCCACAGACAGTGGGAGCTTCAGTATTAGTTTGCCTCTTTATTCTTCATTAACTAAATGCATGTATTGGTTCACCTTCCATTGATGTTCATGATCTTTGCTTGTAGTGACACCAGAGAGAAACTTGACATAGAACTTCTTATTAGTTTCCTGTGGCTTCTTGCCACATTAAAGGCCTTAAGACAGTTGGCAAGTTTACTGTAGCTGCTAGTTCATGCATGCTATCTGCTTACAAACAGGATGGAGTGCAGCTGCTGATTCACATTTGGTGTTTGCTACTCAACTGAACTGCTGATAACCTGACAACAAAGATGGGAGTGGCTTCTAAAGAACTATTGTTAAACAGGTCCACTTTCCTCATATCCTAATAACTTTTCCCCTCCACTATCTCTGGTGGGTGGTGGGCGAGAGGACAGGTTGAACCCTTATTCAAGTAGGTGAAAAAATTTATGCATATACATATCATTTGATTCCATAATGTCCATTAAGATTATTGCTGAAGTAGTAGAAAAATATGCAAATCTCACATAAATACACATTAAAGTTATCCAGGGGAAAGATTCATAATTTTGACTAGATTATTCTTTTCTCTTTAATGAAGCTTTTGTTCTTTGTCTAATGAAATTACACTTGTTTTTAGTTTAACAATCTTTTAGATAGATATCTGCTTATGTTTAATTTTAATTTCATGGGATAAATAAAATTGAAAAACAATTTAAGAGGTGGAACATTCTGGTAATCTGTTGTAATTTCTTCACTACTCTTGTTTCCATTTAATGATTCTTCAGTCTCATAGAATCTGGAGAGTAGAAAATAATTGCTTGAAAATCTTCTGCAATGAAGTCGAGTTTATAACTTCCCACCTAGAAGTGGATGTGTTCCCAGGAACTTAGCAGATAAGACTATCCTCTGACAGCAGACAACACAAGAGGGTTTGGAAAGCAACAGAAGAAAGATTTCAACTCTGCTGATTACACTTTTTTTTTTTAATAGAAATAAGGATCATTGGTTGCAGCTCTGAGAAATTGTCTCAGATTTTGATTTCCTAAATAGTAGAAGGTAATTTTTAAAATTATTTTAGCTGTCTTAGCATTTTGCAGACCTGTAATTTTGTATACTTAATATTTTTCTACTTTATTTCCTTGAAAAAAAATATCTGCAATGCACAAATGTAGTGAATGAAGGTTTGGGTTCAGAACCTAGAAAGTCTTGAGGCAATGAAGAAAATTCTTTGGGGAAAGCTGCTATCCCTACTGTATGTAAAACCCTTCCAAGCTATTTCTCATCTCCAATAAATACTGTTAACTGAAATCTAAAGGACTGTATCAATTTTATATTTCCTTATATGATCTCTTACATAGTTACCTGGTCCTCTATCCTGCTCAAAATTTAACATTACAGGTTAGACAGGATGAGCTCACATTTCAGCCTTTTGCATTTTCTGTTGATATATTCCTTTATCATAAAGTATCCCCTCAAACTGCTGCTGTTTTTTTTCTTTTCTATAGCAATGGTGTACAATTTTTCATCTGAAAATTACCAAATGCTCTTGTTGAAGGAAGAAAGCCTTTATAACATGCTGTTTAGTTGAGAGTGGTTCTGACTCTCTAGTGATTTCCAGATTTCCATATCTTGCACAGTTTTAGATGCAAATCCCTACCTGTGTCTTGTAATTTAATTTGGTTTTAACTCCTTTGAGTTTGAAACAATGGTGAATGAGTTCATTTCACCAGCATAATTAAAGTATAAAATGGATAAACTTATGTAATTCCTTTCATTCAATGCACTGTCTTCTTGTTCATAAAGAACTACTTTATTCTAAACAAGATGTTGATTTTATGTTTTGCAATCTCAGAATCTCTGATAATATTTTTAATGTGATGAACATGTTAAAATGGCTACTAGTAGGATTAAATATCACATGCTTTTGCTTGTGTAAGTGGATTTAATCAGTCAATAATTTTTACTCATAAATCAACCGTATTACATAAGCCATGAGGCTATAAAGTGTCTTTGAAATGACTGCAAGTGTTGTAGAAGATAGTGGTCCTTGAACTTCAGCTAGCATCAGATTCATCTGAAGAGATTTATTAGAACACAATTTTCTGAGCCTGCCACAGAGGCTTTTTTTCTCAGAGGTCTGGCATGTGTATGCAATTGCACACTGCCTAAATTCTCACTGTTAACTGCCGATAGTGGCCACCGTTGGAGGATTGCTGGAATAGAGAAAGATTCAGGTACACGGTCGTAACACCTTTCATTTTATGTTTATGTAACCTGCAACTATGAAAAGTGTAGGTGAGGAAAAAGGTCCCTATAGCTTTCCGTTCTGGTCTATAATTTGCACTCACAAATGGCCTGTCAGTTAGTTATATGATCAGCTCTTTAAATATTGATGAGCCTTTTTGCCTCACTTCTGTTCTCAGCTGAGCCAGCTTGGAACTGTAAGCAAATCATTGTGTCAGTCATTGTGAGCTGCGCAAGGCATTCTTTTTCTTTCTCTCTGCCTTCTGCTAATAATTTCCTGTAAAACTTGCTGTTTCTCTCTGTGGGGAATAGCAGCAGCTCAGGTCATCCATCAAAATGGCACTCTTTGTCAGCAGCTTCTCAGATGATAGAAGGTGATTCTCATATGGCATAACCATCAGAAAACCACAAAGAGGAAGTCACAGTTGTCAACTTAGGTCATAAAGCAAAGAAAATCTCCATGAGCCTTCTAGTAACCTGCCAAGGCTCATATTAAAGAGACAGGGGATGGAATTCCAGCACAGCTACCTAGCTACAAACAGCTGGTATGTGTGTCTTTCAGTATTAAAATACATACCTTAGAGTAGTCTGAATGATAGCCACTACTGCAGAAATCATGCTGTCATCTTTTCTGAAGTTTTTCCTGCAGCATTTCTCTACAGATGGTGTACATGTGCAGATCCAGTTGGGAATCATAGCCCTAATCCAACTTTGATGGGTTTTGTTGTGTTAAAGTTAATCAAATTTTGGTTGTTCAGGATTTACAGCTTCCTGTGAAATAACAATGATTTTGAAGCATCAAATATTTATTTTTCTTAAATTTTGTAAATGAGGACAATTTTGTGTAATTCTAATTTAATGATTTAAAGAGAGTGAAATCACTTTCTTGAAGTTTTTGGCTTTTGCTAACTTTTGATGTATTAAAAAAATCACCATTTCAGACCAGTTACAAAGAAAAATAAATACTGTTTTATATTTAAACTGTATGCCAATTGTGTTTTGCAACTATGTAGAACATGTTTATAAAATGAAGTGGATGTGTTACTATGAAAATAACATTTAAAAATGAAGAGACCTACTGCAAAAATACAGTTTGGAAAAATATGGCTGAATTAGCAATTTTGAGAAGATCACACCCAGAATTCAAAGAATTCATGTTGTAAACATAGCCTTGCAATGGGATTCTCTGCCTTCACCATAATGTTCAAGTGAAGAATGAGCCTCTTGCTCTCTTAAACTTTCCCTTTTAAAATATTATTCTACTGATTACAGGCATCTGTAATATTATCTGAACATATGTATAAAGTTTTCAATCTTATTTTAGTGACAGTGAATATCACACTTTAAATTTTCCATAATGGTCTCCTGGCTTTTTCAAACAAACACTTTAGCTATGTCAACAATATAATTTGTACATTCCTTTGAGTAGATTGGCTAGCTGTTATTTGTGTAGCTTTTTCTTTGCTACAATACTTAATAACTTATTTATATTCTTTGCATGTATCACTGCCTGTACTTGTATGATTGTGTGTGTGTGTGTGTGTGTGTGTGTGTGTGTGTGTGTGTGTGTGTGTGTATAGAAATCTGAGGCTGGTACTAAGTGTTTTTCTCATTTGAGCCACCTTATTTCTTTTTGTGAAGCAGAGTTTCTTCCTGGGGTTGGAGTTCTCCCATGTACCTGGACTGAGTTGCTGAAAAACCACAAGGATACATATCTAGGATTACAGCAACCTTGTACTATGTGTGGCTTTATATGCATTCTGCCAAACATTTGACAGAGATTGGGAACACCTATGGAAGAGTTGAGGGAAGGATTATAGGCCCTGAAGGGGAAAGGAACCCCACAAAAAGACCAACAACTTCAACTAGCATGGACCACTAAGAGCTCTCAGAGACTAAGCCACCAACCCAAGAACACATACAGACTGAAACAAGACACCAGCACATATGTAGCAGACAAACAGGATTGTTTCTTAAAATACTTTTTAATATGTGGTATATCTGAAAGGCTAAATTATGGAGAGTATAACAAGCGCTCCCTTTAGTTTTGGGTTGACATAAAGGTTTATTCATTGCTTGTACTGAACTTTCATGCAGAATTTGTTTCTGTTACATGTTTATATCACACTCATTTTGGAAATCATCAGGAATAGCAGAAGTCATTTTGTTTTTGCTTTTGTCTATTTTTTGTTTTTGGATTTTGTTTTTCATCATTATAGAAAAACAAATTACATCTATCAACTGTCAAATGATCTACTATGTTGTCCCCATTCCTGGTCTTCCCTCTGCAAATACTCCATCCCATCCCTCTTTCACTTTGCCTCTAAGAGGATTCTTCTCCATCCACTCATCCACTTCAGCCTCATCACTCTAGCATCCCCCTACTCTGGAGCAATAAGTCTCCACAGGACCAAGGAATACTTTGTTTTCTTTATTTGTGTAGTTCTCTGTGTTTGGTGAGACACTTGATATGAAAGCCCTGGTCTTTACTGAACATAAAAAGTTGTGAATCTTATACTTTTTAAGTTGTGTGTAGTCATGAAAATGGATGATGACTTTCAAATTCTAAAATCAGAAATATCAATTTTCCCCAGTTCAAAAATATTTTCATAATTCTTACCAATTATGCTTATTCCACAAATCAGCAAAACTTATACTTTGTATAATTTTATTATGTCTTCATCCTGTTATGTTCTCATTCCAACTTTTCTATTATTACAGAATTTAAAAAAATAAACTCATATTTCATCTTTGTCTTTCATACCTTTTACTTTTCTACTCAATTAAGACTAAATTTACTCAAATGATAAAAATGGTTTGCAAGAAAAGGAGATTATTCTACCATACATGTGAGAATGTTCACAGATTAACTAAAGAGAATGTGACAAATAAAACAAAATGAATTTAATTGGGCAGAGTCCATTGTATTTTATATATCAAAATAATAATGTAATTAAAATGAGATAAGGCCCTAAGTGTTCCTCTTCAACCTTTCAAATATGCTTCAGTATGTGAACACAATCTTCCTTGCCTGTCCTCAGTTGACTACACTCTTGTGCTGAGTTGTCAACAACATTGTGCTGTGAGCAAACAGTAGAACTCATGGTTATAAAACCTATATGAGCATAGATTATCTACCTCACCTTCCTCTTTCAAAAGCACAGAAAGCAGGACATCCCAAAGAAAGAACTACAACCTCTCACTGTACAGAGAGGTTCACTCAAATGATAACAGACCCGACAAAGTAAAGCTTCTTTCATTTTACTGTGGAGAGCAGACAAGTGGTCTTCAGCCTGTCCCCAGTTGAAACACTCATGTCTCCCTTGGTACAGTAGGGAAGGAGGCTTCATTCACCTTTCCCAGTAGACACCTTAAGAAGCTAGATGTCCCAGTGTAGGGGAATGCCAGAGCCAGGAAGTGGAAGGTGGGTTGGTCAGCAGAGGGAGGGCAGAGGGAACAAATTTTTTTAATTTAATTTAATTTTATTTTATTTATTTTTTTGGAGGGGAAACTGGGAAAGGAGATATTATATGATATGTAAATAAAGAAAATATCTAATTAAAAATAATGTTATATTAAAAAAAAAGAAGCTAGGTGACCAAGACAGGGAAGTAGGAGTGGGTGCGTTGGTGAGCAGGGGGAGAGGAGATGAGATAGGAGGTTTTCAGAGGGAAAACCAGGAAAGGGGATAACATTTGTAATGTAAATAAAGAAAATATCTAATAAAACAACAACAACAAACGACACTAGATGAGCAGAGAACCTGAGGATTCTGTAGTATGCAGGGAGGGCCTTAGTGGAATATCAATGACAGCATGTCATTAAGGAAATTCATTATTTCTTCATTTTAGATACTATCTTAGTCAGGGTTTCTATTCCTGCACAAACATCATGACCAAGAGCAAGTTGGGGACGAAAGGGTTTATTCAGCTTACTTCCACATTGCTGTTGATCACCAGAGGAAGTCAGGATTGGAACTCAAGCAGATCAAAAAGCAGAAGCTGATGCAGAGGGATGGAGGAATATTACTTACTGGCTTGCTTCCCCTGGCTTGCTCAGCCTGGAACTCAAGACTTCCAGCCTAGGAATGGCATCACCCACAAGGGATCCTCCCACCCTTGATCACTAATTGAGAAAATGCCCCACAGCTGTGTCTCATGGAGGCACTTCCCCAACTGAAGCTTCCTTCTCTGTGATAACTCCAGCCTGTGTCAAGTTGACACACACATACACAAAACAAGCCAGTACAATTGACCCCTTGTCACTATTAAGCCTCAACCCTTACTTTCTTAATCATCCCCAAGATCTAAAATCCCACAGTCTTTACATATTAAAAGTTCAATCAATTTAAAATGTCCAGTATCTTTTAAAATTCAAGGTCTCTTAACTCTGGGCTCCACTAAAACATTTTCTTCCTTCAAGAGGGAAAAATATCAGGGCATAGTCACAATCAAAAGCAAAAATCAAACTCCAACTGTCCAATGTCTGGGATCCACTCACTATCTTCTGGATTCCTCCAAGGGCTTAGGTCACTTCTCCAGATCTACCCTTTGTAGCACACACCTTGTCTTCTAGGCTCCAGATGCCTATACTCTACTGATGTTGCTGTTTTTGGTGGTCATTTTGGTGGCTCTCTTCATGGTGCCAAGTCTCAACTCCTTTGCATGACTCCTTCAGTCCTGAGCCGTCAGTTGGAAACTGAGGCTGCCCCTTCACCAATGGCCTTCCATGGCCTCTCACTGTGCTGAGCCTCAGCTGCTCTTCATGACCCTTTCATGCCTTCAAAATCAGTACCATCTGGAAGACTCTTACACATTACCAAGTCCTGCCTTAGTAGAGCCTTGGCTGTCTCTGGAACACAACCTCTTTGTGCTCTCAGGAAACACTTCCAGAAGATGTCCTCTCAGTGATGCTTGTCTCTTCTTAATCACCGCTAATTTCTTAGCTCCAGCTATCCAGCATCAATGATCCCAGTAATGCAAAGTTTTTGAATTAGTAGTTCTGGTATCTTGTTAATCACATCTGATACTTCAGCTCCAGCTAACCAAAACCACAGAATCTTCACAATCAAAACAATATGGCCCTGATAAGAGTCTTTAATCTTCCCTCTGAAATTTCACAAGCCATTCCTCCATCTTCTGCACTGTTCTCAACATGATCTTCCAAGCTCCTACAGAATATCCCATAGAGTTATTAACAACCAGTGGCTCTTCTAGCTCAAAGTCCCAAAGTCCTTTCACAGTCCTCCCCAAAACATGGTGAGGTTGTCACAGGAATACCCCACTATGCTAGTACCAATTTGTCTTAACACCCAGGTTTTCTATTCCTGCAGAAACATCATGACCAAGAAGCAAGTTGGGGAGGAGAGGATTTATTCGACTTACTTCCACATTGCTTTTGATCACCAGAGGAAGTCAGGACTGGAACTCAAGCAGGTCAGGAAGCAGGAGCTGATGCAGAGGCCATGGAGGGATGTTCCTTACTGGCTTGCTTCCCCTGGCTTGCTCAGCCTGTTCTCTTATAGAACTCAAGACTTCCAACCCAGGGATGGCACCATCCACAAGGGGCCCTCCCACCCTTGATCACTAATTGAAAAAATACCCCACAGCTGGGTCTCATGGAGGCACCTCCCCAACTGAAGCTCCCTTCTCTGTGATAACTCCAGCCGGTGTCAAGTTGACACACAAAACCAGCCAGTACAGATACCATGCCTTATATCTATGGGTAAAGTTGTGAAATGAATTTTTTTCTTTCTTTGTTTGTTTTTCCTCTGCCTTAGAAACACAACAAATTGCAGCCAATGTAACCAACTGGCCTGTCAGGCATGTTCAGAATATTCTTTCATATTCTCCCTGTTTTTCTAGAAAGTTAATGTGGTTTGTCATCTGTCTTTCCATTAATGTTTCACCTGGCAATGCATTCTTCATGTGTGAACATATGAAAAGAGCTGGGAAGATTAACATGAGAATGTGTTTTCATTTCTTTGTTCAAAAACTTCTTCTGCATCCTTTCCCTCCCCCTTCCCCTCTTCCTCCTCCTCTTCCTCCTCCTCCTCCTCCTCCTCCTCC
>JADRCD010224186.1:13358-39882 GCA_019843815.1 Montemys delectorum | reverse complement strand
CTCCTCCTCCTCCTCCTCCTCCTCCTCCTCCTCCTCCTCCTGTTCCTTCTTTTTTCTATCACAAATTTCTTTCTGTCCAGAAAATGGAGTGTCTTATTCAGAGCTGGATTGAATATGGTGAGAATGTAGACAACTTTAACACAGAGGAACACAGAAATGAAATATGGATTCTGAATCGTCTTCCAACACATTTGTGGAGAGATGTAGATGCATTTCAAATAAGTGATAAAATTACTCCTGTGAATCTAAATTCATGTAACTGAAGTGGAAAACCAGTATATACCAATTTTATAATGTAAGAATAAATCCAGAAATTCTCAGTAAATTTTTGAGGAATTTTAACCCAGTTACATGGCTGCTCTGGCAAGGGATCACATCCAAAGACCTAGGCCTGTGTGATCCAGCTGAAAGAAGGACATATCCTTAGTGCACATCTTTAAGGTAAAATTAGTTTGTAGGAGGGAATAGCCAAGATTGAAAGTAATGTCTAATTGAGGGGCAGACAAAGAGACAAATTAGAGAAAGAAATGACAAAATGAGTCAGAGTCAGGATATGCCCAACTCTCCTGAGAACAGCACAGAAAAGGGCAGCTCAGGAAGAGTCAGTTACACAGGCATCAGTGCTGTGAGTGAAGTGCATGGGGTCGTATTCCTTTGTGAGTTCATGTAGTTCAGTGCAGGTCAGCAGAGACAGTTGAAGATGGAGAACAAGAAAGAGCCAGAAGACTAGAAGAAAATTACCAGGTTTAGTTTAAGACCAAGCAGAGGAATTCAGTGAGAAGCCTAGAGAAGACAAATTGAATTAGCCCACTAGGAGTGGAGTTTGAGCCAGAACAGCTAAGTTGAACCAGCCAACGAGAGTTCAGAGAGCTGGAAGGTGGTGACATGCCTTGAATCCCAGCACTTGGGAGGCAAAGGCAGGCAGATTTCTGAGCTCGAGGCCAGCCTGGTCTACTGAATGAGTTCCAGGACAGCCAGGGGTACATAGAGAGAAACAAACAAACAAACAAACAAAAAAGTATTCAGAGAGAACTGGAAAGGGTGAGCTTATTTTTCAGTAAGCCTTCAAAATGATAATTACTTCCAGTGAATAAAATTTACATTTACAATAAATAATGATAAATGTTGACATGCTAGGAGTTACACTGCAGAAAAAGAACAAGAAATTGTCTTGCAAGTGCAACCAAACACTAAAATTGAGTTTGGACCTTTCACCCTCTTATGATTATTTGGTATGTTGATAGGCAAAGAAAATGCTGTCAAAATATTTCCAGATAACTGAATTTCCTCTTGCTTTATCCAAAAATGTATTTTAAGCTAAATGATGACAATTTCTGATAAGAAAATATTCAGAGGCAGAAAGACCACAAAAGAAACTGCCTTTTTGTTTGGATTATTTTAAAGTACATTATTGTGTTGTCTGCCTTCATTGAACTTTTAGGGTAGTAATGTTAGTCTCCACTTCAAAGTTTTACTGTCTATCATTGAAAAGATTTTAAAACATCCAAATTTACCTGCCCCTTATTTTACATTGTAACCATGCATGGAGTTATTGTATACATAAATATGTTGAAAATTCTTATATATCTGCTATAGATTGGAAAGTTAAATAAATAAAACAAATTTCATTCACTATTTCACAGAAAAATAAAATATAAGGTCTTTTACTGAATTTTAATGGTCAGCTGCCCTGGAAAATACTTCTTATTAATTATTAGGAAGTTTATAAGAAATAATATTTAATTATTGAAGAAAATAGATGAAGAACAAATGCTGAGGTGAGAAAGGGTACATACTATTCTCGCAGAGGAGTCATTTGGGATTCTCCAAGGGTTCTGAAATCTTCCTACCTCCACAGGTACCTGAACTCAGGTACAAATACCCAGATGCAGACAAACAAAAATATATAAATAATTTTTTAAAAAACTGAAGAAATCTTTAAAATAAAAGTACAAACAAACCCTTTGTGTGTCATATTCTTAGTAAATCACAATTTAGCTTCTAGTTTTTGGATTGTTTGAATATCACATTTGTGTATTTCTACCCCATTTATTACAAAGCAAAAGCAACCAACAACAACAACAACAACAACAAAACAAACAAATTCAAAATAAAAACCAAAACCCCAAACACCAACAAACAAAAATAAGCAAACACACCAACAAAATATAATATTTCAATGAGACTCTAGTTCTAGTCCATAAAGAAGGCAGAGACACTTCTGAGTAGGCAAACTGGACTTCGCTATGCTAGTTTGAAAACCAAAATTATGACTTCTTCCATGCCCAGTTCTTTTCCTTCTCTGTCTATTTCTATTTGGAAGGATAATGACATTTTTGCAGGCAAGTCAGATTTAGGGGCTGAGAAAGGATTAAAAATTTGTCCTATCCTCTGCTGTTCTATGATCCTTTACATTGTACCTTCTAGTAGCTCCCAGAGTTAGTCTTGACTGCCACCCTTTTTTCATTCTACTCCTGAGATGTGAATCTTGTCTATTTGAATTTAATGCTTTATCGATAATATTGAACCAATTTGAACTAATTTTCACACACTTGGCTCCATCATTTTTCTGTACTCTTGTTTGTACAACTTTGCTCTGGCCATGTCACCTATCCCCAACAGTGAATGGTAGCCTGTCTCTAAAGAGAATATGAATCATGCTTATTACTATCTCAACCAAAAAAGGAGAAAAAGAGAAAATAATGAAACTGTATTTGATTGATGTATGATGCTATTCTTACTCAGTGAGTTACCTTCTTACTCAATGTTATCTTCTTCATGTTCTCAATGTATAAAAGCAAATTGAGAGATTAATTTTTCTCAGATGTTGCTTCTACTTAATGTGAAGTCCATGTAGAACTCTACTAGGAGCACTGGAAGTGTGTTAAGAAAATTTAACTTTACTGATTATCTGAGGACTAGATTGTACTATGTTTTGTTCGATATAGACTTTTGCTTATTCTTTCCAGCAGGCTAAATCTTGTAGTCTCAGCTGGTTATCTCGTGTTTGCTGTTATTGGTACTTTCATTCTTAATTCTTTTCTTTTCTTTTCTTTTTTTTTTTTACTGCCTGTTTTTCAGCTGAATTGTGTTCATCTTTGTTTCAATGCCTTCTTCTACACCCAGACTATATCCTCTTGTTTCCTTTACTAACAAAAGCAATTGTTAATGCCTGTGCATATTATAGAAATAGAACCCCATCTTCTCACTCCCACTTGTTGCTACAAATTACATTAAAATAAAATTTTTGCTCTAGAATATTTTATGGCAAGTTTCATTCATGCATGGTTTATATGATTTGTGAAAATTCCACAGGTGACTAAAGGTTTTTTAAATTGTGCTTATTTATCTATGATGATTTAAATAGTAGGAAGGACTTTGAGCCTGAGTTGAAGTTGTCTCAGAATCTGGAAACCATTATAATGCAGGTAAATCTATTTACACAGGGACACAGATCTAAGAGAGATTCTAGAATGAGAAGTTCTTTAATGCATGATGTAGAAAAATAGAAGCATGTCTTTTTCTCAAGCCCAGTTAGAGGAAAATGAAGCATTCATTAGAAATTATTTTCTCTACAGATACATAATTAATCCAAGGATCATGAACTTAAATCATTCTGGATTTATAGTGTGCTGCATTAAAGGGTGAGACTTGTCATCAGGGGCACAAAATTAAAAGGTGAAAGAATAGCAGAACATAGGGACATATTAAAGTGAAGACAGATTTTGCACCAATGAATCTACCAAAAAATGCCAAAACTGAGCTGATAGATTCCAAATGAGTATGATGTAATGTAGTGGATTTTTTTCAGAGCAGACTGGAAGAAACATTCTGTTTGATAATTTTATTTAGGATATGTGTCCTCCAGGATTATAAGACTTATCATGTGTAAAAGAGCAATGTCATAATAAAATGCTCAAGCAGTCCTAGAATATTTATGAATCATTTTACCATATTTTTTAATCATACCCTTGATTTTATTAATTTTATGACTTGTGAATACATAGAGCATGCACTATAACATATACAGCTTACATATTCATGCTCACCAGAAACAAGAGAGCCATGCTGATATCTGAGGTCAGTAAGGCTGCTGAGGTTTCTGTCATGTGATATTAAAAGCCATGTGGATATACCTGGTCCAGAAATCATGTGCAAGTACAGGATCCATACTTTTGCTGACTGTAAGAGCCAAGGAAGCTACTATTGCAGTGGTATTGATTTGTACAGAACCATTGTTGAGAAAGAGGGACATAAAAGGCTTCCTTGACAATTCCTACTGCCACCTCCATTCTGGCCCCAAATAACAGCCTAGATGGAAAGCCATTGAAGACAATTCTTAAATTTTTTGATAAGGTTGCTGAATTTTAGCTCTCCACAACTGATGGCTTCTGGTGGGAGTGCAGGTGCAGAATGATTCAGTTATTTTAAGTAGATAACTAGTAAGCGCTTGACCAAGTGCTTGTGAGTATCTGGGCAGCAGAAATAGGACTCTTCCACTTCTTTTCTCCTCCTCGTCCTCCTGCTCCTCCTGCTCCTCCTCGTCTTGGTCCTCGTCCTCGTCCTCGTCCTCCTCCTCATCCTTCTCATCCTCCTCATCCTCCTCATCCTCCTCATCCTCCTCATCCTCCTCCTTGTTCTTCCAGCTCCTCCTCTTTCCTGTTCCTTCTCTTTCATCCTCCTCTTCCTATACATTCTTCTTATTTTGGGGGAGATTGTAATGCATGTCAGACCTGGGAGGACTGGGAAGTGAAAGTGATAAGGTTGCATGGTGTAAAATTCTGACATAATAAAAATACTACGTAAAACAGAATGGACTTTTTAAATACCTGAATGGGCGTACAGCTAATGACTAATAATTATGTGGAATATTTTTAGTTTTAAAAAGCTAACAAGCTACAGAAGAGATCAGTTTCTCAAAAAATTTAGTATTAAGTTGTGCCAGAGTTGTCTTGAATGAAAGGACAAAGATGTTTCAGCAAGTGGAGATATTCTAGATCACATTAGGATGAGACCTACAAGACATAAACTTATTTTAAAATTCAGAATTATGCTGCAAAGATACTATCCTATGTGTGAATATATTTTATATGCATATATAAATATATTTATATATGTGTATATAAATATATATATATTTATATACATATATATATATATATATATATATGTATGTATGTATAAAATTTGGGATGTTTATATTCCATGACAAAATGTAGAATGTGACAAAATCATAAAGCTGAATTTTTTTTTTTTTTTACAGAAGTAAAAACATTTATTTTTTCCATCTTTAAAACTCTGGTCCCACAAGGTCAGCACAGTCTTGACCCTTCAAAAAAGAAACCTTTCAGCTGAAGGGAAGGCTAAGTCTATAAAGAAACTAGGAGGTTCACCGAGGAGACAGTAATTCCTTATAAATCCCTCCTCCTGGTGGCCCGAACTTCCAGCGGACAGCTCCCTCTGTCACAGTTTCTGAAGGAAGATGAGAATGTACCTACAGATATGTTCCTCCAGAAGCCACCAGGGAAAGTCAAGCGGGCCAGCCACCCCCTGAACCTGAGCTGTGCAGCTGGCTTCCAGAGCATGCCTCATCAGAAGTTGGAAGACAGGAGAGCCAGGTGTGCAGGCTCACTCCCACGGCTGCCTCCAGGGCTCAGGCACGGGGAAGGGTGTGTTAGAGGCCTTCACCATTGTGAGTCCTTCACAGGGGTGCATTAGTGCAGGTCAGCGTACTAGCAGAGTAAAGTATTAACATTTTCAAAAAGCTGCTTAATCCCTTCCAGTGTCCCCTGACAGCCCATTCAAGCTGCAGCTCAAAGACTTGCTAGCCATCGGGAAGGACTCCTCAAGAAGGTACATGACAAAGGCCACTATGGACGGAGTGCAGAAGTCCCCTGCCCAACAGCGAATCTGGGACACCTGCCAACTCCAGAGGCAGAGCTGAACCCAGGCCACAAATTGAATCCATTCTGTGCTTTGGGGGCTGTGTTTAATAAGGATCTCTTGGTGGGGGAAGGCAGGTTTTGGTGTCTCCGGAGAGGATGTCGATGGGCTTGCGGGCCCTGGAGTGTTCGCCCCTGTTTTCTGGTTGAGCACCCAAGCCCCACCAACAGTGTGGCATGGTGTCAATTCACTGCTTCTTGTGCTCAGGCTATCAAGAATGCCAGGCAAGGAGCCAGGGGCCAGCCAGGGAGCACTCTGCCTCCTTTCGTGGCAGCTCCTTCCCAGAAGTTGGCTGAGGAAAAAGTTGTGCAGGTCAAAACTGGACCGAGCCGGTGCCTGGCTGAGACTGGCTGGAGGGGGATCCTGTGGATCTGGTGAAGTCGCCCCAGATATCAGCAGTGGCAGCGGCAGCAGGCTTAGATTGTGGCCAGAGTTCTGTGGCACCTCCTGAACCAGAAACAAAGGCTGGCTGAACCAGAGAGCCCCCTACAGACAGCTGCTCTCCAGAGGGAGGGATGAGGGTAGAACTCTTGACCCCTGGAAGAGGGGGCAGCAGGCTCAGCCCTCCTGCGCTAGTGAGCCTGGCTCTTGGGGTGGCAGTTGCTCCTTCCTTCTTTCTCATGTTTGCGATGTTGATCTTGATGGTCTGGCCCTCCTTGAAGCCCAGGTCCAACTTGGGGCCTTCATCTGGGTTCTGAGCTTGTTTTGCAAACTCGCACTGCTGCTTTACCCACTTGAAATGGTCCTGTAATGCCACTTTGAAGACAAAGGCGTCCCCTCGGTCCCCAAAGCCAATCCTAATAAAAGCACGTTGCCCATTTTCATCTTCAATTCGGATAACGAAGTACCTGCTGGAGTCCGTCACACTCTCCACTGCGGTGCCGGGAAACTGGTCCACAGGGGCCTGCGTGAAGAGCTCCCCAGAGGTCCTGTCCTCCAGCTTGATGTAGGCCACCTTCCCTTTCGCAGTAATCCGCAGCTGGCCAGTCCACGATGGCTGGTCCAGTTGCCATTCTGAGGCCCACGGAGGGATGTGGTAGACATGGACCTCTGGCTTGACACAGAGAACCGACTCGTACTTGCTCTCCTCCATCTCTACCGCCGAGCCCATCAAGCTGAATTTTCAATATTTGAATTATTTCATTGAAGGTGATGGGTAAAAATTCTTGTGATATCAATAACTTTAGAGGGGAGTTAAATTACTCTGCTCATAGGCAAGATACAAAAGAAGTCTTCATAAGCTTTGTGTCTTGACTGATAACGGTTTTTATATTGTGAAGCTTATATTAAATATTTCTGAAACTAGTTTGAATAATCAAATAAAACCTGAAGGAAGTAATTGGTGGATTGCAAGAGCCTTTAAGAATGACAGTGAAAATTATAGAATAGAATAAAATGTAAACTAATATTTATCTGAGGTGATGTAGACACTTACGTGCAGAAATCCTTAAAGAAATGGTATGTATATTTCTATACTAATGGGATACAAGTGTAAATACTGTCCACTAATCCACAAGTTTACTATCTATTCTCTCATAAGAATATCACTCTCATAAGAAAACCAAGACTCCATAGACAAAGAGGTAAATATAAGACTGGTGCAAAAATACCAAAGTAAACATAAAAAGCAAAACAAAAAATTAAAATATTAGAAAATGTGCAAAGGAGAGACAACAAAACACTGACAAAATTGTAGCAACATGATATAAGGTCTAGCAGAATGAAAACCAGCTAAAGCACATTTATGGAACAGAAAAGAAAAACATGAGGCAGAGGGAAGGGTTACATACTCAGGAAACAAAGGATGGGAAGAAAGAGAGAGAGAGAAAGGAAAGTAAAATACAACACCATTTATGAACATTGATCCAAAATTATGACTGGGATAAATATCATATGTATAGAGTAGAAATATAATGTACAGAATTCCAGATAAACTCTTATTCCTTAAGAATGGGCTATATGGGGTTAAATGAATGACACAGCCATTAAACTCTTTGCAGAGAGCTAGTGTTCAATTCCTAGAAACCATTTCATATGGTTTACAATCATCTCTAATCTCAGGTGCAACAGATCCAACATCATCATCTGGATTCTTCCAGTACCACACACCACACACCACACACATAATACTCACCCCCCCCAACCCACACACAAAGAAAATTACTTGAGCAACAATGGACATTGCATAATGATGTCTTATTAGTAAGATTTAACATTGTTAAAATTCTCTAAGTCTCAACTGATTGTCATGAAATTCATTCTTCAGAATCTCTGTCTACTAGAATTTGAAATCACCAAGATACTCAAAAACAATGAAGGTCTACAAAGCTGTCATAGGAAAGAAGGCCCTAAGGTGATAGAATAACTGTATTAAAAGGAATCCTATACCTTAAAGTGAATATTGGACAAAAGTTAAAATTATAACAAGTACATAATTTAATAATAATAAATACTATATCACTAATTCACCAAATGGTCTCATCAGTAATAGTAGATGAAAATTTATCAATACATTAAAATATATTACTATTTATTCAATATGATATTGTTTTGTAATATGTACATTTGCTCTACTCATAGTTTTGTACCTAACCCAATGGTTATCAGAGAAGTTTCTCTCAGCAGAGGAAGAGAGCAGATGCAGAAGATCACATCTAAACATTAGGTGGAACTCAGAAATCCTCCTGAAGAGAGAAAGGAAGGACTGTAGGAGCCAGAGGTGTTAAAGACACCAAAAAACACAGCCTACCTAGTCAACTAAGGAAGGCTCACAGGGACTCATAGAGACTTAAATCATAACCATGAGACCTGAGTGGCTCTGCCCTAGAACCTCTGCATATGCTGTGGTCGGTTAGCGTGGGGATTTTATTATACTCCTAACAGAGGTTGTGGAGCTGTCTCTGATACTTTTGCCTGTGGGACCTATTCCCTCCTTCTGGGTTACCTTTTTTTAGCTTAGTTATGAGGGTTTATGCCTACTCTAGTTGCATATTTTCTGAAGAGAAGTAGAGGAACAGTGAGGGGAGAATAGAAGGAGTGGATGGAGTGGAGGCTGAACTAGGGATGTATTGTATGAGAGAAGAATAAAGAAAAAGAATAAAAAGAAATGTCTCAGTGCTAATCTAAGTGTGTCTCAGTAGTTATTAGCTAAATTTCTCATATTTTGTCTGTTATCTAATCATTAACATTTTTTCTCAGTATCTATGACAGCAATTTATTTGGAGTATCTTTGTATGGGTATCTCTATTTGATACTTTTCTTTCTGTACCTATTTTGTTTTCATTTAACAGTATGCTTTTCAATTCCATCTTTGATATTACAAACCTTAGGCTAAAACCTTTCACATAAACGAGTGGTATTACAATGTATCATATTGTAATTATCCAGGTTGCTTCTTATCCAGATCCTTCTTTAGATCTTGTGAATAGTGCTGGTAATAAATTGAGATTTCCACGTTTTTTCAATATAATAAGCACAGTACTGGGCCTTAAATACAGGGTTAAAACTGAGGGATCATATGGAATTCCAATTGGAAAATTTTAAAAATATTTACAGTTTTTGTAATACCTTTAATTATATGCACAGGAATAGTGAATTTGAATTCCCTTCAATCCACACTGGACCTTTAGTCATTTCCAGACCTTACTACTTTGGATCTTTTAGATAGTAGCCAGTCTAATTGGTATGTGGGAATATATCATAGTATACAACAATCTCATTTTGTATATACACTTATCCAGGTTAAATGCACAAATTGAATAAAACTTGAAATATATGTCAAATTCTAAGTCATGTGGATGCAGCAGTTCTTTTCCTCTTTCCTCCCCTCCCTCCTCTACCTAACCACTTTTCCTTCTCCCTGTCTCTGTCTCTCTTTCCTTCCCTCACTCTTTTCTTTCTCACTAACAATGTCATATAAGATTTATAACCTGCTATAAACTATTTTTCTTATGCATGTAATACATTATGAATTAAAATGGATAATTAATTGTTAAACTAACAAGCACCTATGAACTGGGCCGAAGGGCATCTTGGAGTCAAAAGAAGGCAGAGAAAGATGGTATGCAAATAATTGCTGCTTCTAGAGTTCAATCTTACATTAGGAAGTTTTAATCTGGTAGATTTCAAAGTATTCGATACTTTCAGTTTTTCTTGTTTGACAATGTGAACAAAACTAAAGGATATTAAAAGCAATGTAAAGAGAACCTGTTGTGGTACACTGTGGACTAGTTGTGGTGAAAAAAGGAATGCTGATAGATTTATTAATATTTTCTAGAGAATGGTTTCTGCTTCTGTGCAGGCCAAGAGAAATGACACACACACACACACACACATACACACACACACACACACACACATACACACACACACTCTTCCCCATTTTGAATGTGCTAGCTATTTTACTACCCTGCCTGAAATCCTTCTGTGGAAAAGCACATAATCACAATTAGCACACCATCGAAAGTAGCTCTCTTCCCTCAAAAGTGAGAATCAGCTTGATTAAATGAATAAGGCTTTGAAGTTAAACATGAAAACTCCTGGTGAAACTGGCAATATTTTAATTTTCTATTCAAAATTTCAAACCCTCTTCCAGTGGAATCATGCTATTTAAAACTTGTCAGCTCTGCAGTTATTCTGATGGAAATTACAATAAATGTCAGTGAAGGAGAATTTTAATAAGTAAGATAGTTTCTGAGTTAAGCATATTTTCATTCCCTCCAGAATTTACCACCTGCTCTTGCAGCACATTGCTCTGCCTCTGAATAAAGTATATTCACATTTCACCAAAGGTATCAGTTAAGATACGTGCATCCGGTTAGCATTTACCTAAAACCCATGAAGTTTAATTTAGTGAAAAGGCTACAATGGAGGCCTCAGGTGTTCTTGTTGTATTCCGTTCCGGTCCTGTCACTGTGAAGTGATTAGTGACTGCTGGATCAACTACTAAGCTCTGATCTAGGTCTTACACAGTCACCACTGGTTCCTAGAGAAGCAGTTCATTAGCTTAGTTTAGATTCAATTGGTAATGCATAACTTAGAGCTTCCATGACTTCTAAAATTTTCAACTTAAAAAAAAAGATATTATTGATTAGAAATTATTCAGACCATTTGGTAAACTAAACATATGGTATCAATTTCTCCAAGGTAATGTTTCAATATCCCCACAGTGCTACTCAGAGTGAGTAAAAATACCATAGAATTGAAAGAGAATGATTTTCAATGTTTAAGTTATAGGATTACATGCTATTGTTTTTGAAACACCCTTTTGTCTCATAGATAATCCTTGCTTTGTTCAGGAATGGATTGAAAAGAAAAATAAAAGACAAGAGTTAAGATATATCATGGTCAACAGCTAAACTCAAGATTCATAATTACAACAGTATCAAGAGGGTTAAGAATATTTTAGAAAATGCTAATTGGACCTGGAGAGGTGGCTTAATGTGTAAGTATACTTGCTGCTCAACAGTGAAAGCCACACGGTGTAAATTCAGTCCCTGGGCTGAACATGAAGACTTGATCAAGGTATTCTCAATCTCCACATGACAGCAGAGGGGGAAGCACACATTCACCTCTCAGACAGGAAGAAGAATTTATTTCTCCAAAATTGTATCACATAAACACATATTTTATCCAAAGCAACACCAATGTGAACTTGCTAAGATTTGATTCCATAAACTTCGTAAACTAAGTATAACATGGTGGCTGATAGTTATGATGAACGCATCAGCAGCCGACACAGAAGGATTATAAGTTAGAAGGTAGCTCAAGTTAATATTCCTAACATAAAAGTAAGCACAAAGTTTTTTCAGAAATGAACTTTAAAAGTATATATTCTCATTTTCCCTAATAAACAGAACTCACTGGAACAGTACCATTGATTCTTTGATTGTCTAATCTCTGCTTTTATGATAAATATCTTATCTATCATTTTGTAATTTATTCTTGGAGTTGAATAATTTATGTCTTTACACTTTGCTTAAAGGTCATGAAAATGCCAACAAACATAAACCCCTCTACCAGTCTAACAATTCCAAGTATGTTTTTTTCATTGTTAGAGAATCCCTATATTTTAACGGACTTTCTCACAAATAAATATAATCATGGATAGCATAATGCACATGTTTTGTCTTGTTTTATAACTTATATTACTCATGATTTTCTTGAACTCAATTAAAATGCCAAATAATAGACACAGTTGAATTTTCTGTCTGAATATAACTGTCAATGATATCATAGATAAGGTTCTACGTCAATAGTTGATCCAACCTATCTTGTCTTTTGGTGAAGGGACTGAAGGGATGACGACTGATATTACAGATCATTGTCTACTATTATTGGCTTTAACTGGGTTTTGTGCCATTGTGCCCTTCATTTCTGGATGGCTTTTCTTTCAGAAATAAAAGGAAAATTATAAAACATAATTTTCTACTTATTACAATATCTTTCAAAACTGCAGTGTGAGAACAGGCTTGATGATGTTCTTCACTCAGTTTTACTTTCTTGTCAAAAGATTTCTTTTAAATTTGAACTGTTATTTAAAAAAAAAATCTTCCTGGGGATTTTGTCATAACTCAATTAGAGCTGACAGCACATTTCAAATTCTGCTTTTACTTTAACAAATTACTGTACTGATGTTCCTCCAGGCTGCACTTTGATTATTAATTAGCACACATATCATACAGCTAAAGGGAGGAGGATTTTTTTTTTAATAGCAAGGAATTTTTTTCTGGATCAAGTTTAATAAGTGTAACAGCTTATTCATTTCAAATGATTTGGGGGTTAACTTATAAAACTTATCTTTACATCTTTTTTTCTCAGTTGAAGGGAAAGAACTCACAAGATCTCTCATAGCTGCTGGCAAATTTCACTCTCTAGACTAATAATTGATGTTTTTTCCCTAGATATCACTTTATTATTTTTTTTAGTCAATCATTTCATTCTAAACAAACTCAGTGCTCTGTCTCCAGAAGTTCTGCTTATAATACTCTACAGTCAAGTGAATGTTTCTCCAATACAAAAATAATACAAAGTATACACTTTTTACATAAAAGGTATGTCATTTTAGTCAACTTAAAAAGCCAGATTTCATGTCACTTTAGTAACCTAGTTATGTTTATGAAAGATTTGATTCTAAGATATCTATTTTACTGGAAATGTACACTAGAATTATACATTAGGAGACAGATAATAAACTCTCTGCTTTCATCCACTAAGACGACACGATGAATCTTCACTGCCCATCAGCAATAAATTAACAGTAGAATATGTTTAAAATGAAGAGAAAAATAGTTTCCTCTTCAGGAGACAAACTGTTGCATATTATAAACATGTGTGTAGGTATGTTCTCAAATTAATATTATGTATATTTATACTTACATATATATTTATAGATATGTTATATAAATATTTATGTGTATGTGTGTATGTAAGTACAAATAAAATATACTTATATATAAAATTTTCTCATAATTCATTACAGATAGACTGGAAAACATATTAAAATTACAGGTATTTAAATGATAACTAACAAAGGGGGATACAAACAAAAACTTTTAAGTATTTTCTTTTATATATTTACAGTATTCTGTTGGGAACAGACATTTTATCTATTAATAGGAATAAAAAATAATAACAAAGACACCTTATATTGCTAGATTTAAAATATATATAATGATCTCCAGTGTCTCCTAAAACTTGAAAAGTTTGAATATTGCTCCCTGTCGATGGCAAAAATTTACATCAGGGATCTGAGAGGAGAAATTGTGCCTTCAGTTAGTTTATTTTCACAAGATTTTGCTATGAATTTATTGATAGACAGAAAATGTTACTTTTGCTATCATGGATTTAAGATCATTTTCTTCCAGGAGGCTGCTCACTGATGCCGTTTTCAATTTGTAATTTAGAAGTAGGATTAATGCATCACTGAAATACAGCTGATTTTCATCTTGTATATCTTATATAACAAAATCTAGAATCCAGTTATGGGTCCCAGGTATCATAAGCAAAACACACCTGTTCATTTTAACTTTCCACAACATATCAAAGATGTATTAGCCATATCTCTGTGAAGAGATTGCTATACACTTATATTCTATGATCCAAACGTATACATTTAAACTTTGTTATTTAATAATTATTAAGTAATTTGATATCTACAATCATTGGTCAATTAGGAGAAATACTCATGAGTTAAAATTGAACAGTATGATGTGACTTTAATGTGAAGTTGGAGAGCAAGTCCAATAGACTGAAGGCTCTTAAATTTACAAACGTATAATATGGAAACACTTAAAACAAAAAGAATATTGGCAGTTTATTTTGTTATGCTTATATTTTATTTAAATGGCATTAAATATCTAAATGCTATGCCTGACTAATTGAATAAATTATCCTTATTCTTAATGAATAAAATATAATTCTAAGGAAACAAAGTGTAAGTTCGCTAGTTTGTGGACATGAAGAAGTTTGTGTTTGTCTCTTCTTTCTCAAGAACTTTCTGCTTGTAAGTGACAGATGAACATGATAAACATTGTGTAAAAGAAGGACTATTTTGGTTACCTGTACAATCCTCACTCTGGCAATGATTAAAACAAGTCTTCAATGACAATGATCTGTTTAGAGACAAAAATATAACCAAAATTATTTTTACTAATTTTCCTAAAAAAAAAAAATATTACATTTTATGTGTCATTAGAAAATATCTGGACATTACTTTTTTAATGAGATACAAATATGGCAAAATCAACAAATAAATTGTTAAGAGTTTCCAATATTGTAACAAAACACCTGGAAGTCTGTATTTAAAGAACAAAATGATTTTTTTATCTCACAATTTTATCCCTTTTTCTCTTCTTGTCCTTTATTTTGGGGGCCCATGACGAGACAACCCATTTTCATATTAGTTTAAGAAATAAAAGGACAACCTTCAATTGCTTTTTGAATTTTATTCAAACGTTGAGTCTACAAAGAAAAAAGATTCTGTAGACAAAGAAAATAAAGCAAACAAAAATCCTGTTTATCAAAAGCCAAGCAGTGCATTCATCTTGACTTAGAAAGATAAATAGAAGGAGAGAAGATATAGGGTGAAATAAAAGAACATTTTTATGGATATGAAGGTCATGGAATCATGATGTATTGTTGACTTTTGTAGGTTTATTTGCTTGTTTTCATGCTACTTTGCACTCTTTTTACTATTTAATAGGTATTTAATAGGAATATGTATATCAATGATTATCTATTTTAATATTATTAATCACAGTATATTCTTCTGTGTTAGTTTTAACTCTGTAACGGTAAGGAAAATTTAAGAATCATTAAAATTACTCTCTCATTGAAAATAAAGGAACTTTTTCTGGTCTTTTTCTTAGAGAATTTGCTCTTGTAAATGTAATTCTATCTGTCCTCAAAGCCTTTGCATTTTAAATAAGTATCATGTAAATGATTAAAATGATAAGGTTTTATAGAAATAATTAATATCAGACCCTGGGTCACATAGTATTATATGTAATTTTACCTATTCTGTGTTAGAAGTCAAGGAAGAGAGCAAATTGGAGACCAGCTGGTGCTCCAAAGAATACTGGTCTTGAAAAAAATATCATTGAAACAGAAGAGAAAATATTTTGACTGAAGATAGGTTATATTGCAATTTACAATTAAAAAGACACATTTAAACTCATGATTCTGTACCTTAGCAACTATCCCCAGTGCAAGTTAATAGAAAATTACTCAATATAAAATGTTCAGAAAAAGTCTTTCCTTCTTCTACTTTATGTAAGGTGTTGAAGTTATATTTGCCTTTTTTTTACTTTCTGTAAAATGGAGTAATCATTCCTCCAGATAACGTTGTACCACTGATATCTAATCATTTTTTTTAAGTCAAAGGTCAGCCACTTTAATTCAGAGACATGAATCATTTATCAGTCAAAAATGTGTAGAGGCAGAGGCAACTATAAACAACAACAACAACAAAAGAAACAAACTCCAATAAAATAACCCTAAAACAGACCCTGACAGAAACCAAAGTTCATGTCTCTGAACTACTCCTTTTAGCAGTGATCCCTTGGGTGAACTGACCAGGGAGCCAGTTGACATTCCCATTTCCTAATACCTTCATTTTGGAATCATTTTTAATTTAATTGACAGTTGAACTTGACATAGAGGTTACTTCTGATTAAATTTTTGACCTACTATCCTTTCCATAATGGATTTCATTCTACAACAAATTTATATGGATATATTTTTACTTTTATGATTTCACAGAAAATAACCTTGTGGTGTAGAACAGTAATGGACAATAAAATGCAAACAGCTAAGGCAGAGGAGCAGATATGGCTCTGTTTTTGAGAAACCCAATGTAAAATATGATTCCAAACTCAATGTCTGACAACTGATATTTGAAAGATAAAAAGCAAATTATAGACTTTTCTTACCATTTTCCTGGCTGATAAGGTTGTAGCCTGTGAAGATTTTTATCAGCTGCTTTTCAGAGCTGATTCTACACTCTCCTTCAGCTTCCAATGTTGATTCAAGGTTGCAGCATCAGCAAAATCACTTCTTGTTCCTGTTTACTCGTTCATTGTGTTTCACCCTCAGGGAAGTGTGCTGGAAATGATGCATCCAATACTTAACGGGATGATTTTAAAAAACCAAAGTCAGATATTCTTTATTGGTTGTTGACATTTATTATTGGTAGCTAGGAACATGCTCCTTCAGTGGTAAAGATTTACCAAAGTGCCTGGGGAAAGGTACATATTCAGACTGGTTTCAGTTTTCTTTATCTAATTTGCGTCATAAGAGTATATGAAGAAAAATGACCTCAGGTATAGCAGCCCAGGGTTTGTACCAGGCCTGCATTAACTCTTCAGTTCTGTGGTTGAATCCTGGATGGTAATTGTCCATAATGGTAAAAGTTCATAGAACATATTGGGCAAAAAGATACTGAATAAAGTATTGTTTGGAGTGATAGACTTATTGCTTTAGTAGGATACATTGATGAGGCCAGTAAATATAAAATGGGGAGAGTGTCTGGCCATTTTTGGAAACACTGGAAAATGTGGGAAAACAACCATTAGCAGCAGTATTGCTGGTAGGACTGGTAAGGTTACTCAAGTTGTTCTGTGTGACTTTGTGAAAATTTAGTTTTAGAGTAAGAGGCACCTCACTGGAGACAAATACTTCTGTTTACTATAACTTACATGGGCAACTAGAAATAAAACTAGTTACCTCTTTTTTAAGAGCCAAAAGATACCCCTACTCTATCAGGCAACCTCTGGTGTTTAGACATATGTTGCCTGCACAGTGGATATAGTCGTTAAAGAGAATTAAGTGTTAGCATTTAAATCTGATCCTTCTTCCAAAAGGAATTAATCTAAACATTTCATGTTGCAATCCTAGGGAAAAGGCCAAAATCAGGAGGTGGTTATTTCTATTACAACTCCATTTGCTCTATGTGTGCCTCTGTGTGTGTGTGCATGTGTGTGTGTATATGTGTGTGTGTGTGTGTCTGTGTGTGTGTGTGTCTGTGTGTGTGTGTGATGTTTAGTATAGGAATATAGGCATGGAAGGAGTGGGAGGTCACACATAAAATCTGATGATCACTCCAATTGCTATTCCAGATGTATTCTTTTTATAGGAGCAATCACCATCACCCTGGCACCTATTATGCAGTTATCGAACTGCCAAAAGATTCTGCTCGCTTCCAATACCTAGAGAGCACCAAACAATAGTTGGATTGCAACTTGTAGTGAAGGCACTAGACCTCCAGTGTCTCCTTTCCCTTCACATTTTTTGTCACCATTAAATTTGTCATATTTTAGCTTCACTTAGTATCTCAAAAGACTTGATAGGTCACTGAGAGTCAGACATTATTAATACCTCTTATAATTTAGCAGTAAACAGGGTTGCACAAACAAAACATGTCAAATGTCAGGAAGTTTCCTTTCAGTAATGGTTGCTGGTATATCTGGCCATACAATTTTCCATTTATAACGAGAGGAAAAGTGTGTGTTCCTTGTGTCACTAAGACTGTGAAAAAAAAAAAAAAAGATGGCTTGTTTGGTCTCTTTTAAGATTCAAAGCACGTTCATGAAAACCAGAATACATTGTCTTCTAAAATTAGAAGCTATGAATTTTGTGGTGCAACTTTCACATTAGCAATGAAATGTACTCTAAGCCCTAGAGTAGCAATTCTCAACCCTCTAGGAGCCAAAAACTCTTTCACAGGGGTCACATATCAGATACCTGAAAAAGAGATATTTACATTATGATTCATAACAGTAGCAAAATTGCAGTTATAAAGTAGCAATGAAAATAATTTCATGGTTTTGGGTCATTACTAAATGAGGAACAACATTAAACAACATTAAACAACATTAAAGGGTCACAGCATTTGGAAGTTTGAGAACCACTGCTCTAGAGAATATACCTCTTCTATACACATCTTGTTAGAATTGATTATTCCAGAACTTCTGTAGCATATTTAGATCTTCGTAGTGTCTGGTGTAAGAACTCAGAGAGAGCTTTGAGATTGTCATATTTTATAGTTAAACTCTTCTAGTTTAGGAAAGTTATAAGACTGAACTGAACTGTGTGTCTGAATTGTTTAATTCCAAGCACTATAGTGAATCTAGGAGCAGAGCTCATTCATCCTTAATTATGCTAGAGTACCCTCTAGTCTAGTGAAAGCTTAAGTGTATATACTCTCTAGTCTAGTGAAAGCTTAAGTGGATACCAAGTATATACTGGTAGGTAATTATTCCATTGTATTTACTGATGCTGCACTTACATCAAAAATGTATCTGCATGAATGGTTATTGTAGGTAGTTAAATTACCAAAGTAATGTAGTAGCTGGTCTGAAGAAGGTTCTACATGGTGATTTTGTAGGAGTTTTAGGCTGACAACTACTTCTGTGTCTTTTGTGTATGAGTACAGAACGGAATTTACAGTGAAAGAGATACAACTGTCTGATGGGCAGAGATTTTTCTTCCTGCTGTACTATGTGCTATGTACCAGTAGCACATGGTTTTCTACAATATATGAGTGACCTTTAGAAAACACTACAGTCCATTTGCCAAGATAATGGAAACAGGTGTGGCTAGTTCTCACATATAATCATTCACTTAGAAGCCACTTTTATTCCTCTTCACAAGGAATTGGTATTTCATGGTCCATCAGTCTCAGGCTCAGCTGTTTTGGACTAAGTTTTATTTTTCCTTTACTAAAAATTTCAGAGTGAAGCCATAACATCTGATATATTGAGAATAAAGCCACTGAGATAATTAGATTTAGTTCAGTCATAAGGGTTTTGTCATTGTTGTCTCTATTGAGACTGTCTATGATATTTTATAAAATTAATTAATAGGTAAAATAATACATACTATTTTCAAATTAGATGCCAGATAAGAATACTGTGGGATCCTCTCATCACCTAGATCCAATATTCAAAACTTTTGAAAAACAGTCATAATATTTTATATTGTAATTATATAATAATGGGGAATCATTGCAACTTCAAAAGCCTGAAAACTCTCTGTTGGGATACAGTAAAATAACCTGCTGCAAGTCTGAAAGATGCCTAAATGATCAGGCAGTTTCTATGTCAAAACCTGTGAACTAAACTTAATTAATTTTACTGAAGAAAGATCCCAGAGCTCCTTGGAAATAATCTTCACTCTCAATTTGCATGTCATTAAAGAAGCCCAGTGGCACTCTTCTAAACCAAAAGCAGATCCAACCAAGAGTTCAATGAGCAGAGAAATAGCTTCATCCTTTTATTACAGCAGGAATAGTAAAAGAAAACAAACAAACAAAAACAGGAACTAAAAATTTGCAGGAACACATGAATTTGCAAACCCTATTGCAGACACATACAAAAAGAAAATGCTCAGGATTCATTTATTTTGTAAAAAAGTAGTCTACTCATCTGCAGGAGAATTTACTTTGTGGAAGGTAAGGTGTTGGTTGAGCTACTCATCTGACAGCTTATTTTGAACTTAATGTACTCTATGTTGGATACTGTATTGGGAAGTATAAAATAAATATCATAAAATATCATTTTATTTTGGTTTTCTATGAGAATAACTTGTAAAGAACCAATAGCAAAATGTGCTACGCTACACTAAACATCATTTTGTGATACAAACAAACCTAAGTGATGTATGTGAAATTGCACTAGATTTGACCAAATAAAATTGATGCTCAAGTCAAAATTAGTAAGTATGAGAAACCTCACAATATCCCACAAATTCATAATATAAACCTTAAAAAGACATGTTGATATGAAAACATATTTGTAGTAGATAATAAGAATTACTTTAAATTGAGAAATATAAAATGTTAAAAATTAAATTCAGAACTGATTGACATTTTATATTATATGATAATTGGTGATTAATTTTTCTCTCATTAGTATCTACATGTATTTTGTTATGACATATATTAATGATGTAAAATGGCAATGCCCTATTAAAAAAGAATACAAATGCCAACTCTTGTAGTTGATGTGTGGACAAAATAAATGTAAAATGCACATCCTTACTGAATAATGAAATTATTAAAATTAATACAGAATAAGTCAAATAATATTCTATTCCTTTTTCTATAAATGAATAGAGGGACAGCTTATCTTGTGTTGCTGGCATATACATACAAACACACACACAAACACACACACCTTGCTAACCCCAACTTTTCCTTTTACACAGTCAATTAAGTTTTGTAAAATACTAAATCAATTTGACAGGCAAAATAGTATTATTGAATAATTGATTTAAAAAACCCAACTCAGGTCAAATCAGGCTACTGCATCATCTTACAAAGAAAATAATATCCCAAAACTCTTAAAATCTAAATATAAGAGAATCATATTAAACCCTTGTAGTCACTAATATGGTATTCAAAGAAAAATATGAAGTTGGCATCACCAAACTTTAAAACTTTTGTGCATCAAAGATGCTATAAAAGTGAAAAGACAACTCACAGGTGTTGTGGATGGCTCTGTGCTGCTTGCTCTCCTGAGAGAGGCTGTCTGGAATGAGGAATGACTGACATACTCAGGGGGCTTCTTGTGAACCAATTCTCTAATGAATAAAGGAGCCAATCACTGGGCAAGTAGGCTGTACTTCCAGGTTGGAAGAGGAAGAGGAAGAGAGGAAGAAGGGGAGAGTTAGGCCTGTTCAAAATTGCCACCAGAGGAATCAGATTTTCTTTTTTAAAATATTTATTTACTATTATAACTAAGTACATTGTAGCTGTCTTCAGACTCACAGAAGAGGGTGTCAGATCTCGTTATGGATGATTTTGAGCCACCATGTGGTTGCTGTGACTTGAACTCAGGATCTTCGGAAGAGCAGTCAGTGCTCTTAACTGCTGAGCCATCTCTCCAGCCCCAGGAATTGGATTTTAGTAAGGCTTACAAGATTAGGTTTTAGTTGTTGAGCCCAGAGATTGAGTTACCATTGTTTCTGAACTAAGTTTGTGCCGAGTTTTCCTTCACAGGTAGGCTCATTTGGGTTCAAAGAGAAAGGTGGATTTGCCAGATGTGTACCACAAAGGCCTTGGGGGATATGAAGCACCAGTTGGCATGGTCATGATGTGCCAATGAAAACCTAGTGGGGAGTTTGTGGAGTTCTGAGTAAAAGTCTGTAGGAGATAAATCAGGCCGGCCATTGCCCGCCAGTGCCAGGGCAGAGGATTGATGGCACAAGCACTGGGCCATGTTGGTTTATTTTATTTTTTTTAAACATTTCCTGCAACACACAGGAAGTAAAATTGTACTTGCCAAGTCAGACTCTAAAATCCAAAATACGCAAATTCTTGTTGTCCACCACAAGTATGTTTTCATATCAACATTCCCTTTTATGAGTGGGATACTGTGAGGTTTTTAGCTGTCGCATATAATTTAAAAGTTCTTGGTCTACTATAAATATGGATACACATCATATGGACGATAAGCAATTTCATGTTAAAAGTTACATTTGTAGCTAAAATGCTGCCAATACTGGTGCTATTTCTCACAGATACAACTGTATATTTCCCAAATAAATGTCATCAAGATAAGCTAGTTATAATCCACAGAAAAATAAGTAAAGAGGCAGATGGAACTTTTATGTATGTATCATGGGCAGCAACACAACTGCGACAAAATCAACACAACCTCACAGAATATATTGATATGCCTCAGAACCAGGATGCAAATAGAAGGAAAGTCTAACACAAAAGAATATGCTTTTATAATTATCTTTATACAAAAAAATGTCAAAAACAGCAAACTATTGTGTCAATCGCAGGGATGGTCTTTCTTATGGGATTACAAACCAAGGAGATCTAAAAAAGTTAATTTTCAAGTGACTGTAATTTGCTCTGCTTAGCTTTTGGTTTTCTTAAAGAAAGATGTTAAGTTTCTCAATCATTTATAACATCTAAATCCTTTTATAGTAAATACTTAGACAACATAGTTGAAGTAGAAAAAAGTAATGTTATTTATAATATAAAGTTCAGATAGAAATGAGTTAAATTAAATAATGCCATGGCAGTACAGTAAAAATGTAGAGAACAATAAAATACATCTCATTATATAAATATACAATGCTATATTATTATTATAAAATATAGTACATTGATCAAAACCGTAAAATTTTAAGTTAAAATGTTTATGCTGTATGTTAACAAAAATGGCTTTGAAACGTATCTGTGAATCTGAAGGATAAAATAATATCAACTACTCAATAAATTAAAGACATAAAGTAGATATGAAAATTTTATCTGGTTTAAAGAACTAATAAATAGTGATTTTTCAAGGATCAAAAATTAAATTTTATTATTTAAGACATTATAAAGGACATTAGATATTATTATTATGTTGAGAGAAATAAGCCAAACACACAAAGACAAGCACTGCAGTATATTGTTCAATGTGGAATCTCAGTAGCGGACCTGGCATGTGAGAGCAAGTCACTTAGAGAGGCTAAGTGATAGTGGGGAAGGTAGCAGGAGCAAGGAGGATCATTATATACTAAGTTATAATTAGGTCAAAATATCTAGATATTTTGTGCTGTAATAGTCATGATTAGTACAGATGAAGGTAATGTAGTTTATATTTAAAATTAAATTATTTTCGCTGGGGAGGTTCATCCTAAAGAAATGAGAAGTTATTGAAAATGTAGATAGGTTTAACCCAAATTAATCATTATGCAAAGAATATATTCATAGATTAGAGAGTATCTCACTAACATGTATAGCTTCTATGCTTTTATACATCACGTAAATATATTTTATATGCATAAAAGTCAATACAGAATATTCATTTAAGTTGGTGTAATTAGGGAAAAATTCCTTAATGAGAAAACTGAAGAAAATTGTCTTTGAGCACTTTAAAAAATTTTCTTTAGAATAATTTATTTTCTCTTATTGTATAGGTATTATTCTGTTTGTATGTGTATCACATGACTGCATAATGTCAGCAGTGGTCAGAGGAGGGCATCTAAACCCCTAAAACTGGAGATATGGACGGCTGTAAGACACCATATGGATATGGGAATCTAGAGCCTTGTCCTCTGCAAGAATGGCATGTTCACCTAAATCAGGGGTTCGCAAACATCACAATGCTGAAACCCTAAATACAGCTCCTAGTGTTTTGGGGACTTCTTCAACCATAAAATTATTTTGTTGCTATGCCATAACTGTAATTTTGCTACTGCTCTGAGTCATAATATAAGTATCTGATATGTGACCACCTTAGCCACTTCTACTACCTCACATTTTACTGTCTTAAAAATTACAGTGCCATTGTTTTAAGAATCAAATTTTAAGTCTATGTTCTCTGATTTGATAGTATATGGTATTTAATTCCATACTGTATCACATAATCCTGACTACCTTTTGCATCCCCAAATCAGAAGTTAAGTCAAAACCCTGCCTTTTTTCCATGCATTGTGGATTCCAGAAATGACATGTCCACTGATCACACAAATGTATCAACTTAGGCAGACTGAATATTATTGCTTCATAGAAACTAGCTTTTTAAACAACTTACCCAAGATTGTCTTCAAAGTTAATAATATAATTCTCCTTGAGAATCTTATACCTCATGCCTTTTCCAGAACTTTTATTTTGTTGTTATTGTCTTCATAAACTTTTATATATATATCACCTAAGCTCCTTAAGATTGCAACTTCTGAGACATATGATTCTGTTCTATAAATATTTTATAACATTGATCTCCAAACATCTTAGGTTTCTTTGCAAACCTTTGATGGTTGAAAATAATGTTTGGCTGAAGTGAAATCTTTTACTTTGTTTAGTTTATTGTTTTCAATCCAGTGACTTATTCTCCTATCTTTTAAATTTTTAAAAATATTTGCTTCTATGCATCATTTCTCTCTTTGCACACTAAGATTTGGAAATATGATGATGATCTTTAATTTGCATCTCCATTTAAATACCATATGTTATCATTCAATATGCCAAACCTCTAAATGTATGTTAAATATTAACATTTGTACACATAATCACTAGAAATTTTTTCTGAAATAAATAAATAAATAAACTGAATTTATTAGAAAGTTAAGAAATTCTTTGGGTGTGCACACAGAAATTATTGATAATTCAAGAAGGAATAGAACCTCTGAGTGAATGTGTATTGTTCACATGGGCAATGCCATGTTGAGGATTGTGATACCTCAGCCTCACAGAGAAGCAAAGCCTCTAGTTAAGGTTCTAGAGGATGGCAACTTTTTCTTGAGAGTCTAAGCATTTGTGTTTATGAAAGACTGAATAGTGTGTACAAAAACAGGTTACTACAAAACCTAACCCCTCAGATCTTTATAGCATGCAACTCCTCCCCTACAGAATCCACCTACCTGGCTAGATATGCTGTACAGAATAAACAAGCTAAGGTTTCAGATTGTTAGTATTAGTAGATTCATACATCCAACCATTCCCAGCTTTCCTGTACTTCTGTCTTTCTTCCTGCCTTTTCCTTATTCCCTCACCACGCCTAGTTAGGTTCCACAATACCAGATGGGTGGGACCTAGGTAAATAACAAACAAATAAAAATGGATAGAGTGAAAAACAAGGAAAAGACACCAGACTCCTGATGTAGACACTTGGTTTTCTGATGCTACTTGACCAATTTCTCCTTTCTGTAGCTGTGTAAAATAAATAATTGAGAAATGTATATGTCTGTAACTATACAATTATTAAATTAATACAGTTTTGAAAGTATAAAAAGTCTCAAGACTTTCAGAAACAAAAACACCACAAAGCCATGTGTAGAACACTTTTGTATAAATGGGTAAAAACCTACTATATTTTAAATAATAACTGACCAAAACTCTTCAGAAATTTGAAGTCAGAGTATATTTTATAAATGACATACTAAAAGCTCATAATCAAAATGAGAAAATTAGAGGTTTTTTGGCAAGTAAAGACATCTAGGAGTTCAATTTTCTAAGATATGTGAAGACAAAATTTAGAAACTAATTATATTGCCACCACATCTTAATTGTATGTTAGAAGGCTAACAGAGAAGCAAGAGGTAGCAAATAAAATATGAATATATATTTAGACAGTAGAAGGCACTCTAAATATAATAGAATAAAGAATATGTACTGTTTCTTATCTAAGTAATAAAATAGCATGAATATAAATCCATTAAACATTTTTTGAAAAAAATATGCTCTATTGTTTTATTGGTTATTTTATTTATTTACATTTCAAATGTTATTCTCCTACATGTTTTCCCCTCAACAAATCCCCTATCCCCTTCTCCTGACCCCTGCCTGTATGAAGGTAGTCCCCTACCCATCCTATTGACTAATATTCATCACTGTTATCTGTTTGACAAAGAAATAACTTATCATCTAAGCCATTTCAAACTGGTCCTACCACTCCCATTCTCATTTCCCATTGGAGTAAATAAAACTAGAGAATGCCTTTAGAGTTTGTTGTCCACACAGCATATAGAGATACAGGAGTGTGATCAGCTACCTAAAAAATAAAACGATTAATTTCCTTAAACACTAATTCAACTATGGAAGTTATGCATGCTGTGATTGCTATTTTTGATTGTTAACTTGAAAATATCTAGAGTGAACTATAATCCAGAAATGGAGGGAGAACCTGTAATTCAGATCTTAAAGCAGGAAGATAATATGCCTTTGATCTGGATCTTGAGGTTGGAAGACACAGGTTTTTGATCCGGATACTGAGATTGCATGAGACACACTTTTGATCTGGTTGGACATAGGCTTTTAATCCAGATCTTGAGACACCCTTAATCTGGGCCATACCTTCAGCTGAAGGCCTGTATAAGGAAAATAAAAGGAGTAAGGGGTGGTTCATCTTCATCTGCTTGCACTTACTTTGCCAGCAAATCCATTAGATCCCACTTCTTAGGATCCTAGCTTTTTACAAAAGACCAACTGATACAGCCAATATCTTGGGACTGAGGAAGTACTAGATTCTGGAACTTTCCATTCATATATTGCTATTGTTGGATTAGTTGGAATGCAGTTATTAATTATTCCAATAAATTCTCTCTCTCTCTCTCTCTCTCTCTCTCTCTCTCTCTCTCTCTCTCT
>JADRCD010224186.1:0-13348 GCA_019843815.1 Montemys delectorum | reverse complement strand
TCTCTCTCTCTCTCTCTCTCTCTCTCTCTCTCTCTCTCTCTCTCTCTCTCTCTCTCTCCTCTCTTCTCTCAGTGCTCTCAGTGTGTGTGTGTGTGTGTGTGTGTGTGTGTGTGTGTGTGTGTGTGTGTGTATTCAAGAGAGAGAGATTCATTGCATAGGTTCTGTGACACTGGAATTCCCTAAATAATGCACACATTCTCCATATAGTGAAGAGTTGAGTCTTAATAAATCATTTGTTGAGTCTTAATAAATAATTCTGTACCAATTAATTAGTTATAAGGACTGTGGAAATATTTTGGTAAAAGTCATAAAGACAAATTCTTACTTTTGAAACTTGATGTACAAGTAAGAGCAAATTATCATAAATAATGTCAAATTTATAATTTCAGTGTGGACTAGAATAACAAATGATCACTCAAATGGACAATAATTACTAAAAATTAGAAGAGACTAAAAAGTTAAAAGACAGTGTTATAAAAAAAGACTTCATAATATTTTATTTATCTCTGTAAAAATAATACATCTGACCAACTAAAGAATGAAAAATATCAAATAAAAATCAGTGAATCTTTGAATGTATAATTAATGATCAAAGCTCAGTAATCAATGAAGGGAATACAAAGGACAAATGAATATGGAGGATATTAGACATGGAAATGATTAAGGCAATAAATAGTGATAATATGGTACATTACTCAGTGGAATTCCATTCAGTTGATGGTATTAAGAATTGAAGGAGTTAACCTACTATATTGATTTGTGTTGGTATTTATTATTCTACAATTGCTTCAATTTTAAGAAAAATGTGAAAATTATACATAGCAAGAGCTTAGCAGATAATGGATCAGCAGTCAAAATGCTTGCCAAGGAAACAGGAGTTTAGGTCCTCAAAATACATTAAAATTTGGGGGAGATTAGATTGATATTCTTGGTTGTCAACCTAACTACATCTAAATTAATTAAAATCCAAAGGACTAGGACCATGTACAATTTTTTTTTAATTGAATCATTTCAAGTGGGGAGATTCAGTTGTGTGTGTGTGTGTGTGTGTGTGTGTGTGTGTGTGTGTGTGTGTGTTGTTTTGGGTCTTGATTTTTCAAGACAGGGTTTCTCTGTGTAGCCTTGGATGTCCTGGAACTCACTCTGCAGACAAATTTTGCCTCACTCAGAGATCCACCTGCCTCTGCCTTGCAAATGCTGGGATTAAAGGCATGTGCTACCAGCCAAAGGAAGATCCACTTCTAATTTGGGTCTTTGATATAGGAAGAAAACTTTTAATCCATATCTTTTTAAGGTGCAAATATCAACTTTTGATCTGTACCACACCTTATATAGCTGGAAACCTATATAAGAACAAGGAATAAGGAGGATTTTGATCTTTGCCTACTTGCCCTTATCCCATTCAGCAAGTCCATTCATTCACTGGCATTAGAGCCTACTTCTTCAGCATATACTAACGATAAGCTTAGGCATCTAGTCTTATGGACTGAATGACTAGTGGATTTTTGGACCTGCTTTTGTTTGTTTGTTTGTTTGTTGTTTTGGGTTTTTATTTGTTTGTTTTGTTTTTTGAGACAGGGTTTCTCTGTATAGCCCTGGCAGTCCTGGAACTCACTCTGTAGACTAGGCTGGCCTCAAACTCAGAAATCTGCCTGCCTCTGCCTCCCAAGAGCTGGGATTAAAGGCGTGCACCACCACCGCTTGAGCCTGGAGCTTTCCTATTTGATTAGGCTGGCTTTCCTGTAACTTCTGAGCACTATCTTTCTGCACCTTTCCAGTGTGGGGAATACAGAAGCATGGTAGGTTGAAACATGAGGACTTGACATCAAAATTCAGGTTTTAAGATTTTTACCACAAGTACTTTACAAATTGTGCTTTTATAATTGTAAAGAATTCTCTTAGATTTAACTTCTGAGACTAAAGAAACAACAATATATAATGATTCATAACCAAAAAAGTAATTTAAATGATTTTGATGACTGAAAATTTCCAAATTATTTTGTTATATAGTAAATATCTTGTTTCAGTCACAGGAAAAGTGGAAACAAAAATGATTACTTTTACTTTGTTTGCTTTGATCTTAATTTTCATGCATGGTATATTTCTAAAACCAATTATAAATATGTAGTAAAATAAGAATGATTAAAAAGCAATGCATAATTGTATTCTTCAGTATCATCCATGGCTTAGTAACTCTTATTACTTAATATGAGTTAATTAGTATGATGCAATTATATAATTTTAAAGGAATTAGAATATTTGGTTCTCCTTTTGCATTGAAATACCTCTTAGTGAATGGTCACAATACCACCTCCAGATTTCCTAAGGACCAGAGGATTGTTCTTAAAGTGGCAACTGTCTCTATAGATTTAAGTTTAGTGTCAGACTGTGCCTGGTTTAGTTTAGTGCTTAAATTTCTCTCAGAGCAATTATTTTTACTTAAATTGACAAATTAACCTCCCTTAGGAGTACAATAGTAGTATAAGAGTCTTATTATTTGTAACTACATGTGATTTTTTTCATCCTGTGAACATTACATCAATACAGGATAATTCCAAAAGGTGTTTTATTCCTGAGAGTACAGAAAATAACAAAGGGCTGTCTATTAATATGAATAGAAAATCAGTTTCACCTTTATGTAGCAACACTGTCAATCCAGGGAGGGAAACTTCTTCTCGGATGTTTAACTACTAATGCAACTATAGGTTAGAAAATAAGTTAAAACGACCCTGCTTTATCCTCGTCAATACCAGAGCTTTCATTACAGAGTAACTTCTAAAACATATCCTGATATTCAAGATATCCAGGGATTAACTTAGATAAAATGTAAGGATGTTGATATTTTGAAGATAAATGATGACAAGGTCTATTAGAATGGTTGAGTTTGGAAAGTAAAATTCATCTTTTGTAAAACTTAAAGCAAATTAAGGTGAAATCTGATTATTAGAAATAAAAAGAAACAATTCTACTTTTTGAACATATTTACATCAAACTCCAAATATGCGCAGTTGTGTAAAATTTAGGAGTGTCAAGACTGTTTTAATCAGTATCCAAATGGCAGTTTCATTGTATACACTATGGTTAAGTATACTTTACATAAATATGAAGACTTTAACCCAAGTTTTGATGATATACAATAATTTCTAAATCAAGAACAGAGGTTTTAGGTATTATAATAAATATATTTTTCCCTCTTTTGTGCTTGTCATTATTTTGATTACTATTTCTAAGCATTTTCTTTCACATGTATTCTATTCCTCAATTATTTTTCAGAATTACATTGTCTGTTCTTCCATCAGATCTTATTATTTTTATTAAGGCAACTTCCACACATTAAGAACTTCCAATAAATGTGCTGTATTGTATGTATTGGATGCATAACATACTGTACACATAATTAAGATAAACATTAATGTACATGCTTCATGATTCCATTAAATGTGATGATTTATGAATAATATTCTCAACTAAGATACTGAAGTAAATCTCTAGCAAAGTATGACTTGAACAAGTGGTTTCACATACTGCAATTATATCACAGCAAATTAATTGATTCCTTTTTAAAGCACCCTATTAGTAGTTTTGCTCATAGCTGTCACACAAGCAACTTGAGGAGTGAGGACTTTGTCTCAGAGTTACAGAGCAAAATCTATCACCTGGAATAGTAATGTGAGCACCAGTGTAAGGCATCTGATTATGTGGGATCTATTGTTAGAATGTGAATACAGATGAATGCCAGTGCTCACCAAGCTTCTATCCCAGCACACAGATGGTGCCACTCATATTCAGGATAGATGAGCATTCCCAACTTAATTTATCCCAATCAAGATACTTCTCACAGGAATTCACAGAAATTTCTCTCTTCTATGATTCAAGATTCATCAATTTAAGAATTAGTCATCACAAAAATTTAATAATAATAGATAATTCCCATTTGTGCTAAAATATTAACTATCAGTATTTTTCTAGCTATTCTCTACCTGAAATATTGTTATTCTTTTAGTTTTATTAATATTAAAACTATCATATTATTCATCTTAATTACTTTTAAAAGAGATTTCATTTATTGAAATAAAGTGTATTGTGATGGGTTATGTGAACATCTACACTCATGACACATGATGTGCATTTACAGGTCACTGAACATCAGAAGCCACTTCTCTCCTTCCCCATTGTTCAAAGAGTTTGTGTATCTGTCAGTTCTTAGTTTAGAATGGCAAATCTTTCAACATCTCTCTAGTTCTTCAACATCTTATCTATATTTTGTCATTTACCCATATTTATTTTTCAAATAATTGAAGCAAACCATATTAACATATGTTAACAGTGAAAAATATCTGTTAAAGTTTCTTTGTGCCCCTTTTTAATTAACTGTTACTTATTTAATTCACTACTTGATTGTAGTTTTCCTGCCCTCCTCTCCAACAAGTTCTTTATCCCCTCTCCTCCTTTCCCTGCATCAACCCCTCCACTTCTTCTCAGAAAAAGAGGAAGCTATTTCATTAATTGAGGCTAGAAAGGACCCAAAGGCAGACAATGAAATTAGAGATAGTTCATGCTCCAGCTTTAGGAATCCCACATGAAGATCCAGCTATGCTGTACAATTGTTACATATGTGCAGATGGCCTAGGTCTGCCCAAGGCATACTCTCTGGTTTGTAGATCAATTCTCTATGGGCCCAGGTTATTTGATTATGTAGGTTTTCTTGTGAAGTCCTTGATCCCTCTGGTTTCTTTCTATTCTTCCTCCCCTACTTCCACAGGATTCCCCAAGAACTGCTTAAGGTGCTTAATGTTTGGCTGTGGGTCTCTGCATCAGCTTTCATATGGTGTTGGTGAAGCCTCTCTCTCTGGTGATAGTTGTGCAAGGCTCCTATCTGCAAGTGTAGCAAAATATGATTAATAGTGGCATGGGTTTCAAGGCCAGAAAGTTATTGGTTGGCTCTTCCCTCAAATTCTGCTGTATCTTTTACCCTTGCAGGTCTTGTAAGCTAGACAAATCTAAGGATTTGTGGCTGTATTGGTATACCAATCCCAGTCCCTGGACTGGAAGTCTTGCCTGGTTACAGAAGTTTGCCAGTTCAGGCTCCATATCCATGACAGCTAAGAGTCTTAGCTAGGGTCATTCTTTTATTTTCTTGGGAGTTTTACATTGTCCTAGATTTCTAGCTCATTCCAAAGATGCTTCCCACCCCAGTCCAGTTGTTTCTCTCGGTACTCTCTTCCTTAGTCCTCCCCACACACGACTGCTCTTGTTCTCATCCTCATCCCCTCCGCAACACAGGACTCACATTCCATCCACCCACAAGTTTTCATTTATTTCCTCCTTGCAGCGAGATTCAAGCATCTCACCTTAGGGACCCTCTTCATTACTTAACTTCTTCCGGTATATAGATTGTAGAATGAACACCCTGTTCTTCAAAACTAATACTTGTTTCTGGGCCATTTCAAACCCTGTTTGTGTTTATGGACCTGAGTTACCTCATTCATGATGACCTCTTTGAGTTTTATATTGCCTATAAATTCCATGATGTCATTGGTTTTTAATAGCTGAGCTGTACTCCATTTATGTAAATATACCACCTATTGTTTATCCACTCTTTGGTTGAGGGACATCTAGATTATTTCTAGTTTCCTGATATGATGAATAAAGCTGCTGTGAACACAAGTTGAGCAAGCTTATTTGTGGGATGGAGAAGCATCTTTTGAATATATGCCCAGGAGTGGTATAGCTGAATCTCGAGATAGAAATATTCCCAATTTTCTAAGAAACTGCTGAATTGATTTCTAAAGTGCTTGTTCAAACTTGCAAGAAGGAGTGTTGTTACTCTTGCTTCACATACTCTCTGGCTTGAGTTTTTTATATTAGCCATTCTGCCAAGTGTAAGATGGAATCACACTTATTTTCATTTCCCTGATGACTAAGAATGCTGAACATTTCTTTAAGTGCTTCTAAACCAATGAAGAGTTCTCTGTCAAGAATCCTCTGCTTAGATTGTACCCCATTTTCTAATGGAGTTATTTGGTTTGCTCATGTCTAGATTCTTGAGGTCTTTGTGTAGTTTGGATATTAGCCCTCTGTTGAATATGGAGTTGGTAAAATTACTTTCCCATTCTATAGGCTCCTGTTTTGTGTTGTTGATGATGTTCTTAGCCTTAAAGAAGAGTTTCAGTTTCATGAGGTCCCATATATTGATTTTTGATATTAGTATTCAAGCTGTTGGCATTCTGTTAAGGAAGCTGTCTCCTGTGTCAATGCATTTAAGGCTATTCCCCACTTTCTCTTCTATTAGAATTAGTGTATCAGATTTTATGTTGAAGTATTTGATCCAGTTGGACTTGTATATTGTGCAGGGTGTTGGATATGGATTAATTTGCACTATTCTAAATATAGTCATCTAGTAAGAAAAGTACCATTTCTTAAAGATTCTTTCTTTCATCAATTGTATGGTTTTGGCATCTTTTTCAAAAATCAAGTGTCCATAGGCACGTGGAATTATTTCTGCAACTTTGACTTTCAGTTCCATTGATCCACCTTTCTGGTTTTATGCCAGCACAATGTGATCTTAATTCCTTTTGCTCTGTAGTATAGCTTGGAATCAGTTACGGTAGTGATGCCTTCGGTTCTTTTATTGTACAGAATTACTTTAGCTTTCTTGGTTTTTTGTTTGTTTGTCTGTTTTGTTTTGTTGTTGTTGTTGTTTGCTTCTTCCATAGGAATTTGACAATTATTCTTTAGAAGGTTATAAAGGACTGTGTTAGAATTTTGATGAGAATTTGAACCAGTAGATTCCTTTTGATAGGATGGTAATTTTTACTATGTAATCCTACCTGAGCATGGGAGATCTTTCCATCTTCTATTTTGTTCTTCCATTTCTTTCCTAAATGATTTGCAGTTCTTTACATACAAGTCTTTTACTTGATTTCTTGGAATTGTTCCTAGATATTTTACATTTTATATATATTGTGAAGAGTGTTGTTTCTCTAGTATGTTTCTTAGTCTGTTAATCAAAGGAGGGCTAGTGAATTTTTTATTACTTAATTTATATCTAGCCACTTTGCAGAAGATGTTTATCAGCTGTAGGAGTTCCCTAGTAGAATTTTGGGGGTCATTTATATATACTATAATATAACTGAAACTAGCAATATTTGGATTCTTCCTTTCCAAATTGTATCTGCTTGATCTCTTTTAGTTGTCTTTTTGCTCTAGCTTAAAGTTCAGAACTATACTAAAAAAAGATAAAAAGAGAATGGACAACCTTATAATGTCCCTTATTTTAATGAAATTGTTTTAAGTTTCTCTCCATTTAATTTGCTGTTGGCTATCAGTTTGCTATATATTGCCTTTATTATGTTCATGTGCCTTGAATTCCTGATCTCTTCTAGAGTTTTATCATGAAGGGATGTTAGATTTTTGTCAAAAGCTTTTACAGTATTTAATGAGGTGATTATGTGGGTTTTTTGTCTGTTTGGTTTAGATTTTGTTGTTTGTTTGGTTGGTTGATTGGTTTGGATTTTGTTGTTTGTTTGTTTTGTTTGTTTTCCTTTAAGTCTGTCTATATGGAGGATTACAATAAAGGATTTCCTGGGATGTTCCATCCCTGCATGTCTGGGATAAAACCAACTTGATCATGGTAGATGATGTGTTTGATATGTTTGTGGATTGTTTGTGAGGTTTTGTTTTGTTTTTGTTTTTTTTTTACCTCAATATTTGTCAGGAAGTGCCAGACACTGTGGAAATAATAAAGGAGGTAGGGAAGGTAACCTGAGTCCTGCCAGAGCTCCAGTACTCTGGCCTGGCAGACAGGAGAGGTTGTCTGAAAGCTCTCCACTCCACCAGGTGGGCATCTGGCTGTGTGAAGCCACTATCCCAGTATGCAGGGAGTGGAGAGGGGATATCCTCGTGTTCCCTGGGCTTCACAGAGGCTAAGGATGACAAGTTCTCCCTACTGGGCATCATAAGACTTCTCTGGATACTGCAGAAGAGCTAAGAATGAATTGCGGGCCCCTGTGGCACCTCAGTCAGCCCCAGGATGGAAGGGAAAAAAGGGGCAGGCAGAGTAAGGGGCACCCAGTTGTGGTTCCTGCTCAGGCGTGGTCTGTGAGTCCTTGGTCTGGTCTCAAGGCTCGAGCTGGAAGACTTTCCTACAGGAGGTTAGAAGCGGCTCTTTAGGGGAAGGGCTAATCCATTGCCCTGACACAGCAAGTCCAGATGAAAGGAGGCATTTCATGGTCTTAAGGGATTTTATTGAAGGAGAGAGAGAGAGAGAGAGAGAGAGAGAGAGAGAGAGAGAGAGAGAGTCAAGCAGCTCCTTTTATAGGGGTCTGTGCTACTTTTCTGGTCCCGGGGTGGGGCATACCTGGCTGTGGTCAGTTGATGGGGGGTGGAGTCCAGCCAGAATACTGGGAGCTTGGGCATTGGCTAGCCACAGGATAATGAATGAGGGCTCCTGGTATCAGCATCTATGTCTGGAGGCATAGTTTAACTATTTTGTCCCTTGTAGAACTCTCTACTGGGTCTCCAGTAAGCATTGCTCAACCAAGAACACAGACTGCCTTTCAGGGTCCACCAAATATTCAAAAGAGAAAAGGTTCCGAAAATTCTTTCTTTGTTTAGGCTTTGTGTGATTTAGGTATCAGGGTGACTATGACCTCATAAAATGAATTTGTAAGTATTCCTTCAGTTTCTATTTTCTGGAATAATTTGGTGAGTATTGGTATTAGCTTATGAAAGTCAAGTAGAATTCTGTGCTTAAACCATCAGGCCCTGGGCTACTTTTGGTTGGTAGACTCTTAATGACTGCTTCTAATTCCTTATGAGTTATCAGTCTATTTAGATTGTTTCCCTGATCTTGATTTAACTTTGGTAGAAAATTGTTCATTTTATTTAGATTTTTCAAGTATTATAGGGTATAGGTTTTAGAAGTAAAACTTAGTAATTCTTTGGATCTCCTCAATTCATTTGGCTAAATGTTTGTGCCTATCTTGTTGATTTCTCAAAGAACCTACAATTTGTTTCACTGACTTTTTTTTTATTTTGTTCTCTTTGTTTCTATTTTATTGATTACATATCTAGGTTTGATTTCTGCCATCTACTCCTCTTAGAAGTGTTTACTTCTTGATCTAGTGATTTCAGGTTTGCATTTAAGTTGCTAGTATGAGAACTCTCCAATTTCTTCAAGAAGGTGCTTAGTGCTACTAATTTTCTTCTTAGTTTCATTGTGTTCCATAAGTTTGTATATGTTATACATTCATATTCCCTGGATTCTATAAGGTCCTTGATTTCTCTCTTTATTTTATCCTTGACTCAATGTTCATGGAGTAGAAAGTTGTTCCATTTCCATGAGTTTCCAGGCTCTCTAACGTTTTTGCTGTTGTTGAATTCCAGCTTTAATATTTAGTGGTCTGATACAATACAGGGGATTAATTCAATTTAATTGTATGTGTTGACACTTGATTTATAACAGAGTTTAAGGTTAATTTTAGGGAAGGTTCTGTGAGGTGCTGAGAAGAAAGTATGTTCTTTTATGTAGCGTAAAATCTTGTATAGATATCTATTAGGACCATTTGGTTCATAACATCTTTTAGTTCCATAATTTCTCTGTTTAATTACTGTCTGGAAGATCTGTTTCTTGGTAAGAATAGTGAGATTGGGGTAAGATCTGGCTCCAAATTGTTGCTTGCTAAGTGCCCTTACAGCACATGGAATCCATGAACACATTGAAACAATTTGTCAGTCTCTTTAGTGTATTATTAAATACACTTAACAAAATGCAATATAATAGTTTCATATTGACAAACATACAGAATATTGCAACATAAAAAATTCAGAAGTAATTTTATGTATGACACATAATACATGCATAAAATTTATCTATCATCTATCTGTCATCAACTAAACTTCAACTGAATGTTTAGGGTTTAAAATCCACTTAGAGTAGAATAAAATTGAATGTGTATTCAAAAAAGAAAAAAAGAAAAAAAGTAAAATAGCTCAAATCGGTAACTTTAAAAAACTTTCAAAGAAGGGGGAATAAGATTTTCCTTCATGCTCAATTTATTATGTAAAAGAGAATATTCACAAGAATGAAAGGCAAAAGTAGATAAGTAATATTACATCAAAAAGCCTTTGAACAGCATGTAAGCCAATAAACATAAAGACAACTTATAGAATGGGTGAAAACATTTGCAAACTTCTAGGTTTTAGATATCCAAAAGAACGACAGACAAAAAGAATTAAAATCTGCACAAATTCAATAATATGCTATTTTAAATAGATATTTTCTGAAGACATCAGGCATATTTAGTAAGTCTGTGAAGAGTCACTAAAAATGCAGTCATCAGTGAGATACAAATGACATCATTGCTATTTTTTCTTAATGTCTGTTTTTTCACTTGTTTAATTTTTTTTTAAATTAGCTAACTTTGTAACTGCTTTGTCTTCATCCTGAAATAATCCCTCCTACATTGTCAGACAGCTCTTGGCAGGACTGAGTCTATGCTAAGAGTTGCATCTTTCCTGTTATCATTTTCGAGGCATTGCATTTATGGTACACAGCAAGTCTGTGTGCTTCTTGGCTCCTCATCCTTGGTCTAAGGTGAGCATCCTTTGTCCCCTCCAGCTTTTGTAAGCAACTTTTCTCTCAGCTTACACATTGACCTTTCCTGTGGAAATCAGAGCTGCTTCAAGGAAAGAAGCAGCACCTGCTATTGAATTTGCTCTTTCGGTTTATTTCGTTTCTTGTTGTAGGAAATTTCACTGCTTTGAGAATTTTCTAAGACCTTCAGACAGATGTTTCACTGTTTTTACTTGTTTCTTTGCCCCAGGATTTCCTCTTTTTTCTGGATAGTTAAGTAGATTCAATCAGTACATGAAATTATTGTTTGGTATGGGATCAAGGCTAACGCCTTATTTTAACAAAAGCAGAAAAAATTATTTTAGAAATAGTAGAAAATCGGGGCAAGTAAAACACAGGAATAACTGAGAACTGTTATTTCAGAAATACATCAGTTTTGTTAAAATTCTCAAAGCTAAAATTCTTAGTTAATTGAGGTTTTTTTTGGTAGTTCTGATAATCAAGTAACTATCACTAGAGAAGCTAAACATTGCTGTCTTGCATTACTCTTTATTGTGAACAATCTTGGAATTGCAATCTTAAATTAGGTGAGCTTAATCTAGGTTTTCAATTTTCTAACAGGGATCAGGGTTTCAGGTAGAGAGAAAAGGAGAAAAATAAGGAGACCAAAGGAGGCGGAGGCTGCTATGAGAGGAGGTGGACCATCATCACATGGCCAAGAGAAACAGCAACTAACAAGGGACATATGGCCAGATTATAAGTGAAAATAGCTCCAAAACCTGCCCAATATAGGCTTACAGTTTGTAAATAAAAGATGTGGATTGTGTGTCTTTTAGCAATAATGTTTAATTCCTTTTCACAGGACCTGCAGAAGTCTAAGCCAGGTGGAGGCACAGGACAGAGGGATGTAATTGGATACTGGATTCAATCCCTAATGAAGAAGCTATCTCAAACAGATATCTTGGAAACAAACAGACAGACAAACAAACAAACAAAAAGCTTCCTTCAATGAACCCCATTGAGTATATTAACCACACTTTAGGACAAGCCCAACGCCCAACAGTAGATGGCTAACAGAAAATGAACTCAATGATATTTCAAGACTTTATCTCAGAAACATTGAAAGGCCATGAAGTTGGATGATGGGAGTTGGGGAGGATGTTGGAGGAATTGGGGAAATAGAAATTAGAATCAACATATATTTCATGAAAATAAAATTTCAATAATAATGTAATGAAGGGTGACTATATACTACATTGAATGTATTTAAAAATATGTATATTTTGAAATATTTTTAAAAATTGTTATTATTTATGTCCTTATCCAATATCAACCTTCATTTACTGATCTTTTAGGAAATTCAAGTCAGCAACTCAATCAGCAATTTTGAAAGAAAAACACTTTCACACAGCACATCCAAAGACATACTGATTTACCTACTGAAGAATGACAGCAAAATCGTATGAAGTTTGCTATAATGATGACATTAACTTTTCCTGAAAGTGAAAATCTTTGTGTTACAAAACTGGATTTTCATAACATAGAGTAATTGCTAATGTCAATTTTGTTATAGACAGACTCATTGCTGTCTTGACTGTGGCATACCAAAATGCAAAGCACAAGATGTGACTGCCCTGTTTTTAGAGCTAAAGTTGAGAGCAATGACTTGATATGTAGAACAAATACTGCCATAAATACTTCAAATTCATTTCACTTGATTGTTAGTTAATTTTTGGTTATATATTTCAAAACTTCTTACTTTTTTTCCAAATTCATCACAATTTCCATATCCAATTAGTTAATATATGGAGACTCATACCATGATATAAAATGCTGGCATCTAGACTCTGTAACGTCAAGGCATGTTTTTTCTTTTTGTTGTTGTTGTTGTTGTTGTTGTTGTTGTTATTGTCCATTTGATTGTAGGTCTTACCTACAAAAACAGTAAAAACAGTTAATATATTTTAATGCACTTTATTATTTCATTAAAAATCATTTGCAGTAGGAGAATTAATTCTTTATAAATTAACCAATCTTTTCTCCAGTCATCTTCTTGGTCATCAAGAATCCATTGGAGATAATATGTGACTATTTGGTTTAAATTCAGTTCCATGAATTTTCCATATTGATAGCCAGAATGACATTGTAGAATTGTATACATGAATATAATCTCCAGCTCTTCCATCAACATTCCCTGATACATTCAGGAGCCATTAAAATTGTCATTTACATTTCATTTCATGGCTTCCTCCTTTTGACTCCCTCAGTACTTTATATTTACCTGTCTTTCCCTTACTCACATCCTCATATAAGCTGTCTGGATTCTCTCTATTCTCCTTTCTTCTTTAGCTCAGCTTAAGTCTATTTTCCAAACATTTTGTGTGGCCATGTCTCATGTTTTACATGTTGATATCTGTGTTGGTGTGTGCAATTGTAATATTCAGCATGTGTAGACAATGTTTTACCTAGATATTTCATGTGTTGCTTAATTTCATCAATTGTAATCTTTCTTAGTTTGACACATTTCTCCTAAGTTTAGATAATATATCTTATTTTCTTCTAAGATAGTGTAGTGGCTATTCCTGGTTGTCAACTTGACTATGTCTGAAATGAATTACAATTCAGAATTAGAAGGCTCACCTGTGGCCCTAATCTGGAGGCTGAGAAATACAAATTTCTGACCTGAATCTTGGCATGGAGACCTTAAGGAATAGTGGCTATGAATTCCATAGGATTAACATAGAAAGCTCTATGAGTTCAAGGTCATCCAGG
>JADRCD010224185.1:8104-25708 GCA_019843815.1 Montemys delectorum | reverse complement strand
TTTTTTTTTTTTTTTTTTTTTTTTTTTTTTTTTTTTTTGGTGGGGAACCTGGGAAAGGGAAAATTTACATGTAAATAACGAAAATATCTAATTAAAAAAAAACAAAAACAAAAACAAAAAAACCTCTAGTATACAAGGGGAAGGGTCCTAAAGGCTTAAGTTCTTACAGAGAAGCTATTGGTAGTAGATAGATACAGGGTGGCAGAAAATCATTCCTTATTGATGGTTTGGCCCTATACTCATGCATGTCTGTACAACACTAACTGGATGTTTTGGATAATTTAAAAAAAAAATAAAAAGAAAGATAGAGAGAAAAAGGCAAAAAGAAAAAAGAGAGAGAAAGAAAGAAAAAAGGAAAGAAAGGAAGAAAGAAAGAAAGAAAGAAAGAAAGAAAGAAAGAAAGAAAGAAAGAAAGAAAGAGGGAAGGAAGGAAGGAAGGAAGGAAGGAAGGAAGGAAGGAAGGAAGAAGGAAAATGAAAAAAAAGGAGCAACAATAAGACATATAATTAGGAAGGCAAAAGGTACAGAGCATGTAGGCAGAACTGAAGGGTGAAATGGAGATTTGTATGTCTGTATTCCATTATATGATATTTTCAGGAACAAACATAAAAACAAAAGCATGACCCAGGGCAAAGCATGAATTACTTCTTTTGGATTAGTTAGAAAGAGAAGTCCAATAGAACTCCACATATTACTATTATAATTGCTTTTGGATACTCTAGAGAATGTGACAATAAGAATCTATTGCTAAGGACAACACACATTTGAGTCATAGAACATGGTGAAATCATGCTGGAATGGACCTGGAAACTTCTCTATAGGTTAGCGTTCATAATCCTGGGAAGTCCTACACTAGCTACCAGAAACAAAAATTAATCATCAATAGTACCCAGTACACTGCAAGTGCAATGACTAACCTAAAAAGTTGCTAATGTAATAATCGTACCAATGTTACAAGAACAACCAGCCATATAATCAGATTTAAGACCAAGACTACATGATGAAAACTCATATCTGGCACTCCTATCTGTGTACCTATGGCAAAACATGCCATGAGTGCCAAGGGAGTTCTGAATTCTATCATGCTGTAAATGAGTACAGTATCAAACAAACTCCTAATTACTTATCATTATGACCATAGATCAATAAATATATCAGCCCTAATCTCAGGAGCTTCTGTTTACATCATATGGTGATTAACACTGTGACTCACAACAGATCAAGATGCAAAAGTACTGAAAATAAAAGAGTACATAATGCTCATTCCTGAAAAGAATGAATATAGACAATATTATTCTCTCTCAAGACTCAGACATCATAGCAGAAAACAGAGATAAATAACTGTAAGATCCAGAGTCAGCAAATGGTGACAAGGAGACATAGCCTTCTGGGAACAGAAGAGAAGTTACATCTATGCACTCATAAAGGTTGAAAGCATTCAAGAAGATATGTGCAAGCCTGACAGAAAACAATCTCAGCATGTAGAGAGTTAAGTATGCAACACCACCATAATCTAAGGAATTGTTGACAGATGTTAGCTGCTGCTAGGAGATAGAGAAACAGTTGTCTTTGAAAGTATAGCTTATATTAGTGGACAACTATTAAATGGAAGACCACACCTACGAGGATATTTGGGTAACAAAAATAAGCATTTATGAAAGTCTAAATGAGAAAAGCCTCCTTAGACTCATATATTTGAATGTTTCATCTCCAGTTAATGGAACTATTTGGGAAGGAATAGAAGGTATGGCCTCATTGAAGGAATTGTTTGGCCTTATTGGAGAAAGTATGCCATTGAATGTGGGCTTTTAGGTTTAAAAAGACCATGCTAGGCTCTCTGTCTCTGTCACTGTTATTGTCTCTGTGTGTCTCTATTTCTCTCTGTGTCTCTTTGTTTCTGTATCTCTTTCTTTTTGCCTCTCTTTCTCTGTCTCTCTCTGTGTTTCTCTCTCTTTCTCCCTCTGTTTGATGACTGTGGATCAGGATTTAAACCTACAAACTGCTGGTTAAGCACCTTGTCTGTCTGCTATCTGCCATGATAGTCATGAACTTACTTTCTAAAATTGTAAGCAAGCCCCCATGTAAATGTTTTCCATGTTGCATTGGTTAAGGAAACTCTTCACAGCAATTGAATAGAAACTAATACAATCTGGAATGATAAAAAAAAACAATTCAAAACAACAGCAACAATAACAAAAAGAAGGACCAAGTTGGGTAGGGAGAGAAAGGGCTAAATAGGGAAGAATTAAGGGAGAAGAAAGAAATTTTACCAGGTTTATGAAACTCTCCACTAATAACAGCATTGAAATCTATACCCTCCACCCCAAAGACTTAAATATTATTTGTCTAAAATATGTATTCACCTGGTTCTTCCAAGTATTCCAAAGTAAAATTACTTTCCTGGTTTTCAAGGTTTTGGTATATTTGATAATCATAACATTTTTAGGTAAAAAAAAAAACAAGAAAAATATAAGTACTATAGGAAATATGAAACAATACAAGAAAAATTATAATCATGAGTATTAAAAGCACACAATGATAAATGGTTGTTTTATGGTTTCGCAATCACTTAGCAAAATTTCAAGGCATTACTCAGAAGGTTCTTCCTTGCAGTCACGTCTGTTGAAGACAAGAACTTACTCTACACTTTCTCAGAGAATGAGAATTCTCATTAGCTATTTGATTCAGTGGCCTTAACAATGAGTTGTCACATACATTATTCACAAATAATAATGGATGTAATAGTTAATAAGGGCAGTCAATACTTTCACTGCTCTCTTCACCTATTTTTAATCCCTTGTTTGACATAGGTATATAAGTATTTTAAGGTATCTTTACTTTTTCTTCCATAGTAAGCATTGCTATTGTTCATGTACTATTAGTTTACATAATTATTATTGTTCTAATATACTGCTATATTAACTGACATTATTTTTAGAAAAAATTGTACATAGAACCTTTACATAGTCTAAAATTTAATTAGATACTCTCGAGTTGATATAACTCATTTTCTACTGTCTTATAAGAAAACAATAACCAGTCCCTATGAACACGTAGAATGAATTATAAAGATGTACACCATCTTACCATAAACCATTTGCATGATCCACACTGTCATGTAATCCTTAGAGTCTAATGTATGAGACTGATTATCAAGGTATATTAATACCAAGAGAACATTCAACTTGATACATATATGTCACTATGCCATGTTTTTAATGAGCAATCGATAAATAACTGGATATAAGTGACATGACACTTGTGGTCTTCTTTGTTAATTTTAGAGTAGGGAGGAAACTTTCTTTTGATAACAGACATCAGATCTGGGCCTCGTCACTTCATCATGAGCAAAGTGTCTCAAAGCTAGGTGACTTCTCTGAAGCTGAACTTGTTTATTTTTTAAATTTATAAATTGGTACATGTCATAAGATTATTTGAAGTATTGTTGTGATATCTGCAAAACTTCACATTTGTACCTTGAAAGACTTTTCCATTTAATTTACATGAAACTGGTTCATGAGACTGATAATCACTGCTGATTAGCTTTTCCAGTGATTGATTCTGGTATGCCTTTTATGTTGTAACCACACAATTAGAAATTTATTATCTCTCCTAAGAATGATTTAGTTGTTGCCTAAGATTAGAACTTTACATGGTGTTTTCAATAGTTGTTGACTACCAACTTCAATTGATATATTCCATTCTGTGGTTTTAAAATTTACAGCTATCACTATAACATGTTTTAACTACTTTTATTTTTATCATTATTAGTTCTAGAATATGTACTTGCCAGATAATCTGGCATCTTTAATATTTTTAATAATCAACATATTGTTTAAGAGTATGCATAAAAAATTAAAATCACATATGGATATGATCTCACAATAGTATGTGAAGTGGTGAGGTGACCTTCTAGACCATGACTACTGCATACAACCATATGTGTATAAGTATATACAGTTTAAAGGAAGTTAAGTCATGTAGGCTGACAATGCAAAACTCCATTACTAGATACGAGAAACTTCCTTTTGAATGGATGGTCACAGTAGTCCAGGTGACTCCCAATCAATGTAGTGCTTGGTTGTCCTCAGAGGATGAGAGTGCAACCCTATTGTTGAAGATGCAGATAGTCATAGCCAACCATTGGACTGATATCAGGGACCCCTATGAAAGAGTTAGAAGAAAGATTGTAGGATCTGAAAGAGATGGCAACCACATAGGAAGACTGATTGTTAATAAATGAGGATCCCTCAGAGCTCCCAGAGACTAAGCCTTCAACCAAAAAAACATACATGGGCTGGTCCTTGGCCCCTGATGCACATGTAGGAGAGAGCTGCCTTGTTTGGCCTCAGTGGGAGAGGATGCACCTAATCTTGTAGAGACTTGTTGCCCCAGGGAAGAAGGTTACTGAGGGGAGTGAAATGGACTTGGGCTAGGTAGGTGGATGGGGAAGCACCCTCTTAGAGACAAAGGGGAGGGAAGATGGGGTGAAGAACTCTGATGGGGTAGTAGGGAGGTGCAACGTTTGGCATGTCAAAATTAAAAGAATTTAATTGAAAGAAAAATTGAAAACTGCAGTGTGCAATTAAAAGACCTCTGTGATTGGAGATGAATTTAACCTGCAACCCTCCTTCCTCAGTTTAGCCTCTATGCAATCAGAAGGTACTATGCACACTACTAAGGGAGGAAGGATTTAAACAGGCCTCCACAACTTTAACATCTATGAACCATGACAATGACCAACATGGTAAGATATCCATACAGGTGCAATAAATGTCCCTTGTGTGCTGATGATAACTAATAACTATCTAATTGGACCTATGGACCATTCCAGAGAAGTAATCATTCCAGGTACTGAAAACCATCTTGCTGGGGCTAGTAAGGTTATAGATATTAAAAATGGGTCTACTGTTTATGTATGCTTCTAAACTTCACTAACACTTTGCATCACCTTGCTTTTTTTTAATGGTCCTTTAGTGTCTTGTGGCTGCCTGCCAGCAGTGGTTGACTCTCATGTTTATCTTCTTCATTCTCTTCCTCCTGTCTTCAATGAGCATGTCTACCCTTGGTTTGTCATTGTAACCACTAATAAATTATCTATGAGCTTAATATATATGCCCATATTTATATTAAAAGAAAAAGAAGCTTACTGGAATTAATAATCTCATTACTATAACAAATAAAAAAAAAGACAAATATGAGCAATATCTTTCCAGTTTGGTACTGAGTACAGATAGCATCTTGGTCAAGAGTGAGATCCCTGTCTCAGCACCAAGAACCTATCTGTTTTGAACCTCTCCAGCCTTTGTAGTGCTACCACAGTCACAGGGAATTGATAATTGTATTGTATCTGTTCTTTCTAGAAGACAAGCTTCCTCAGAATCATCCATCACCCCTGACTCTTTCAGTCTTTCTACCTCTTCTGCACACTCTCACTCTCTTCCCATTATGGGCCTCTTTGTGTCATCTCTTATTTACTGAAAAAAAGAAGTCATTCTGATGATGGCCCTAATCTATGGTGCTGGTTACTTTTAACTGATAAGATGACACAACCTAGGAAGAGAGTCTTGATGAAAATTTATATAAATCAGATTGGCCAGTGGGCATGTCTGTGGAACTGTCTTGAGTTTTAGCTGATATAGGAAGCCACAGCCCTTTAGGAAGGCACAATCTCAATGTAGGGTGTCCTAGATAGAGTAAGACATAAGAAAACTGACTCAAAGATAGAAAGCAAACATATAGGATGTTTTTACTTGCTATTCTCTCTCTACTGTGTATGTGCTATGTAATTTTATTAGCTTCTTGAATGTCTTAAAATTTGAAAGAGTGAATGTACTGTTCAGATGTTCTCTGATTTAATATAGATTTAAAGATGTGATTTTATGTAATACATTTCCATAATATTCTAAGGATTTTTTCTGTGGCCAACATATAGTAAAATTACCTGACATATTTTATGTTTTTTTCTTTGTAAAATAAAATGTATAAATAATATAAAGATTATATTGAGTATAGTTAAGAAATAAATATGACAATTTTGAACTTAAAAACATGGAATTGTAGTTAACTGCTAATCCAAAATTAAAAACAAACATTTCTGCACAATATATTTAATAATTAGAGGTTTATCAAGTATAAGCTTCATTCCAAACAAAACAAGGATTATGGAACAGTACAGTTAAATAGTCAAATGTTTATTGAAAGATGATCTTTTTGAATCTCTTTTAAATAGAAAACAATTATATTTAAATCATTATTCTTTGATTTTTATAAACCTCATTGTTTTGTGACTCTATAATATGGGTAATTAACAAATAAAAGTAATACTATGAAATATTACTCAAGTGTCACAGTTAAATTTGATGCTGAACTGTCAATATTTTTAATATTCTCCACAGAGGTAAGTATTGTGGCATCTAGTCTTCACAGAGCCTCATTATTCTTAGGCAGTTAAAGATAAACCATTTAGTCATTTTATTCCACTTAGATGTACTTGAGGGTCAAGATCATGATTACAGAGAGCAAAGCCACCTACTCATCAAACTGATGTTTTGAGTATTCTGCATTCAGGATAGTTCTATATTCTTCAAGAACTCATAGGTAGTCTTGAAACTTTCTTTATATTACTACATTCCTGCATTTGTCAGAAATGCTCTTCCAGTTAGTCATCACTCTAATGTCAGGGTCACTTAACGTAAAACACTAGGACTCAGGTCTGAATTCATATTCACGTGGAAACAGTTAGAATATCTTCTAGACTCACATCATTTGTATCCTCAAGAACTGTCTAAACAAAAGTTAACACAAACTACAAGTTCTTATCTGCCACGATGAAAACAAAGTGTTTTTATCACTTTCATGAGTTTTAGCTGAAGTATTATGTAATCATTAATTTCTTGCTCATCTTTCCTTTAGTAGAATTTCTGCTATATTTAGAATCTTTAAGTCTAATATCTGATGACAGGATATATTTGGTAGCTATATTTCCTAAGTTTGGAGAATTTATGCAAATTGTGTATTATTTTATATTGCTTGAAGGTAATACAACACTAAACAGAAAACTAAACATTAGACCCACCAAAATCCTATATACAAACATATACATATTATAGCAGAAATTGCTAAGTAATGGATGTTAAACTGAAAGTCTAGGTTTTGGAACATTTATCTGTTTGAACTCATTTTCTCTTCTTTGTGTAAATTTAATTTTATGTTTTACTTATTCATTTTATATCTTGTTCACTGCCACCCTCCCAGTCAGCCCTCCCATAATTATTGCCCCTTTCCCCCATCTCATTCTCCTCTGAACAGTTGGGGACCCCTGGGTATCCCCCACCCCAGGCACTTCAAGTCTTTGTGAGGCTAGGCGTTTCCTCTCCCACTGGGGCCAGACAATGCAGAACATGTCCTGTGAACAGGCAACAGCTTTGAGGATAACCTCTGCTCCACTTGTTCAGGACCCACATGAAGACCAAGCTGTATATTTGCTTACATATGTGCAAGGAGGCCTAGGTCCGGCCATGTATTGAAGTAATTTTCTTAGGCACAGACAGGCACACAAATTTTAAGAGTTCTTTAAAGGTTCTAACTTCTTTTATTAACCCAGAATTTCCAAACATGTAACCAAATCATCCCATTTAAATGTTCACTAAGACACTGTCTAATTCCTAGGTCAGTCCCCAATCAGATGTCTAAACTTACCATGTGAAGAACTGAATTAAGATCAACATAATTCACTGATCTTATTATATTATTACTTTTCTATCCTGTACAACTTGTCTTGTGAATTTCAAACATATTTAACATGAACATATTTTATCACATTGTGTACTTCAAAAACCATACTGGTGTATGTCATTAGTCAATGAACTGTAAAATCTTCCATACTTAACAAAATGATTAACATATCCATCTTGTTAATGCACTCCTTTGGAAGTGCTTACAGTTTTTAACTACTAAAAATAAGAGGCATTTTCATCATAAATCCACCTTTTCTACCATTTTGCTATTCTTAAATGTTTTTGCTTTTATTTGATGAGCATAATAGAGTATATTCCAATACAACATCAAAAAGAATTTCACAGTGAGGAAACCCTCATGTTCTAAAAAAACTGTCTCATTTCTTTAAAATTCTTCTCATAGAATATTCTACAAAATTATGTACAGAATAGAACAATTCACTTTCTTCTTCATTTGGTAAAGGTACCAAAATCAAAGCTATTATATAAATATCATCATTAAAACATCTTTGTCACTTTGCACAGTACATGCTAATGAGTCAGGACTTTGGATAGGTACATTTAAGATTCTTACATTTAAGAAGTAATATCAAGGTGAAAAGTGATTTGCCCCAAAATTTATAACTAGTGAATATCTTCAGATTCCAGCCAATAAGCTATGGTTTGAAATAATATGAATTTTCTACCATACCCCCACCATTTTTTCTATCATTAGAATTGAAAACATCATTAGTTAAAACATAATGTAATAGAGATTTCACTGGAGAACAGTTATATCCTAAGCCACTTTTTAAAAGGTTTGCTGATACTGTAAGGTCAGAGAGGAAGCATAAGTCATTTGACCACATCTACACTAAACAACTAGAAATCACAGCATATTTATTCAATGAATTAAGTACCAGTGGATGAGGTCAAAGTTGTCCAATTGTTATAATAGTCTTCTTAACCTACTTGCTGTAATTCTTCCTAATTTGTTGCATCCTAATGAGAAAAAAATTACCCTGTTCCCATTTATCACCTAATAATTTTATTCACAAACAGATGATAATTTAAACATTTTAAAAACACGTAATCATTAGGAATATCACTGTATGGATCTTCAGAAATGTGTTCTCATTACATTAAACTAAAGATCTTTTATGGCATAAAGGGCAGTCAAGAAATTTTACTTGAATTGATAGTTCATTATAAGACTTTATAATTCTTAAGTTTAATTACTCTTTAAAGATATAGATTCTCTTCCAATAGTCTCTCCACAGTAGTAAGTAAGATATGAAAACACTTGATTATTCTGGATGAATATTGATGATTTTGAAATGTCTTGTTTTCCTATTTCCAATAACTTTTTTACCTAAAGTGTCAGTGCAAGCTTGCTATGCAAACAAACAGATTAAAAAGAATACCAAGAAGCACATTTAAGTGAATTAAAAATGAATTGTATCTCAAAAATCATTTTGATTTGCATTTTCCTGATTCCTAAGCATGTTAAAATTTTCTTTAAGTCCTTCTCAGCTATTAGAGATTTCTCTGTCAAGAATTCTCTGTAAAGCCCTGCAGAAAGAATGGAAACAGGCAACCTCGGGAGATAGGAGGTTGGGGGGGAGCCTCCAGAATGTACTAGAGACCTGGGAGGTGAGAGACTCTCAGGAATCAAAGGGAGGGACCTTAGATGAAATGCCTGACAGTAGGGAAAGGAAACTTATAGAGCCCATCTCCAGCAGGAAGACAGGGCACTAAGTGAGGGATGGGGTTGCCATCCCACAGTCACATCTCTGACCCATAATTGTTCCTGTCTGAATGAATTACAGGGATGGAAATGGAGAGGAACCCGTGGAAAAGACGTCCAGAGATAGGCCCAAAGTGGGAACCAGCTCAAGGGGAGGTCCCAACGCCTGACACTATAACTGAGTAACTATGGAGAGCTAAAAAAAAAAAAAAAAAAAAAAAAAAAAAGACCCAGCATGACTGCCTTGCGAAATACCCAAACAGTAGCTGAAAGAGTCAGATGCAGATATTTGCACCCAACCAATGGACAGAAGCAGCTGACCCCATTGTTGACTTACAGAAAGCTGAAAGAAGCTGAGGAGGAGGGCGACCATGTAGGAGGACCAGCAGTCTCAATTAATCTGGACCCCTGAGATCTCTCAAACCCTGGACCACCAAAGAGGCAGTGTACACCAGCTGATATGAGGCCCCCAACACACATACAGTAGAGGAATTCTGGGTTTGTGTACATTCAGAGATGATCTGCCTATCTCTCAAGAGACTGGAGGGCCCAGGGAGTGTAGAGGTCAGGTGGGGTGGGGCGTGGAGGCATCCACGAGGAGACAGGGGGAAGGGAGGGGGTATAGGATGTGAAACAGGGGGAGGGTGGATTGTGGATGGGATAAAATATGCACTGTAAATAAATATTTTTTTTAAAAAAGCATTCTCTGTTTAGATCTGCAGGGTTATTTGGTGCAACAATTAGGTTATTCTTTTGGTGGTCCTGAATGTTCAGTATTGGGATTTGCATTCAATAAACCCTCCCTGTCTGACTGAGATAGGTGTCAGTGTGGTTTGTGGAGTGACTTTCAGACTCCAGCACAATTATTTGGAAAACATTGTATTTTGAGATATTAAAATATGTTGATTCCTTATGTTGATAACATGTAACTATGTCACATTCCATGAAGATAACTAACCTGTAACTAATCACATTTTAAGTGTGTGGAAATTGAACACAGCATCTTCTTTATTTATTCACTGTCATTTAATTATGAGAGAAAACAATCAGGGCTGTACTGGAACTTACTCTGTATAAAAGGCTGGCCTTGAACATACGGAGTTCCTCTAGCCTCCCCCCACTCCTGGCAACACTGCCTTCTCCATCAAATCCCAGTGGCCAAGGGCAGAATTCTTAAGAGTTAATTATGCCTTTGTCAAAATGGCATTTATTTTTATTTGTTTGTTTGTCTGTTTATTTATTGGTGTCCACTGGTATTTGTTAGTATAAATTAAACTTCTTCAAATTTAAAAGAGATTTTTAAATCTACCACAAATGAAGGTTAGAAAATTTCCATAATTTAAAAAAAGTAAATGAACTGACCTAAATTTTCATCAGAATTTCTACCATTCATGTGGATAATGGAGACTATTTCAGGGCTTTCTAACTTACTCTGGAGGACGTTTACCAAATGGCTACAGTGATTTGAGATGCATTTCCTCTTTTTACTTCAAGTCTGTTTCTGTCGAAAATTCTTTCTCTCCATGAAACTCAAACCCCATCAGAGACATTACAAAACCATAAATAATCATGGACTTATTAGTCAAATTACAATCAAATAGGCATATAAGAAAAACAGTGCTATTATGAAGAAGTAGGCATACTCATTCTTTTCTTTTCTTTTCTTTTCTTTTTTTTAAAGAAATAGTCTTTAAGAGGATTGTGCATGTTTTGTTTCCTAAGAATAAAAGAAATCTCCTGATTCGCCTTAGGCTTTCTGGGATAAGCGTTTTTTCCAGACTCCATTCTTTGTGAACTAGGCTAAGTGGATTTATTCTATGATAAATGGTTGAACACAAAGAGAATAGTGAAATGGAAGTTTTTTGCAGAGAACTACCTACATCTACCTATTTGTTCTGAACTCAAAGGCTATTGAATGCATGGACTAAAGGACTTCATTTTCAGCCTACTTGAGATGGAGTAGTCTAATGATTTGTTTTCAAAATCTTTGCTTACAGAGTTGGACAGAGTTCCTTGGTATTACCAGATGAAAGCAACACTATACCAGAGGCAGCACAAGAGTTCCAAAGCGTGAACATCATAAAATGAACAGCAAGGAAGGATGTGTTTCTATCTGTAATTCAATGCATAAAACCTTTCCAAGGGGTAAAAGAGAATCATAGAACACCTTCGAAATATATTAGAAAATACACAACCCTTTGTTTCCAGTCCGACACATGTGAGGAATATACTTGACCCAAATCACTCTCTTCAACGCGTAACAACAAAGGGCATGACCATAAGCACCACATTACCCCATCAGCAAAGAGGTTGAGAGAAATCTGTCTTGGCCTAAGCACATTGCTATGCTCAGACTCATTTTCTCAAAGAGATTATAACTCACACACATGTGTGTTTTTAGACACAATATAGTACATATTACATGAATTTAATAGGTTTATTGAATGTTTAAAAAGACAGTGATACTTTTTCTTCAGTAACATTGTAACAGAGAACGGAGACTGAGAATCTCGTCTAAGATCAGCTCTGCTGCATGTGGGTGTGACAGTTGAGTGTGCAGTGGAAAATCTTGGGATACCCTGTTTTCTATGGGGTATTACAAAAAGAGCACTGACAAAAGCTTTTGGAAGATTTTATTTCAAATAAAAAAAAAGAATTTGCACGTGATTTTCTAAAGTAAATTGTCTAATAAAAAGGCCAAGTGGAGTCCTAGGAAGAAACATAAGAGTCTTGTAAGCTGTAGAAAACAAGGTAGTAAGCAAGCTGGAAAAACCTAACACAAAGTATTTTTATGCAAAATATTCATCCTGTGCATTTATTTTGGGAGAAATGCTCTCTTACATTACAGGACATGCTCCTTGTAAATAAAATGCAGAAATAACTGGAAACAGAAGGAGGAGGAAGAGGAGAAGCAGAAGAAAAAGCAGAGGAGGAGGAGGAGAAGGAGAAGGAGGGGGAGGAAGAAGAAACATTGTCTTTAAGACTGTGTTAGTGCAATTGCTTTGTGAGAATGCCTGTATGATCAAAGTAATAGTTTGACCAATAAAAATAATGTTTTATTGTAACTGCCTTAATATCATCAGACTAGTTTCATTGTTTCTCAGACTAAAATAATTGAAGCAATTTGTCCTCAAGACAAGGGCTATATAACTCTATCTATTATTGCTGCTGTGAGTGTAGTCAAAAGTATCATGGTGCAGTTTGAATGAAGTGGACCACATGTAGAAGTGTTGCTTCTATGGTAGTTGTACGAATTGTGTCTGATGAGCTGCAGAGACAAATGCTAACTACCTACTAGGCTGTCAGCTTCTTGTGGTTAGTGGGCATCATATTTCCTGTTATGTATGGTAGATCCTATTAATCGCTTAAATGCTTTCACACGAACAAAGGAATATTTCCTGGTTGTGGGCAAATCTTCTATACAGAAAAAAGAAATTAATCAATAAACATTTAATTTCTGAGAAAGATTTAATACCTCGTGAAAAGGGTCATTTCTAAACTAGAAGCATTTGAAAATTTAATTTCCTCCAAATCATAGTGTTATTATCTAATTTGTTACCCAAACAGGACACTTTGTCCAGTTAAGATATTAGACTTGAGAGGCCCTTCAATCATTGGTTGGCAGTAATACCATACTGTTTCTAGTTTTACCGAAAATAAAAAACATTTACATGGGATCATATAAACTGGACGTAGCATGCTTTCAAAGAAAATAAACATGCATAGCTAGCTGGAGAACTGATGTTGCGCACTCAGTAGCTTGGCTGCATGCTCATTTCTAGAAGCCTTGCACCTTGGCTTGTGAGTCCTTATTGGTGCTACCGCATCTGAGGAGGTCCTGGGATGTACATCATTTTCAATCACTGAAACTTTCTTCAGCTCAGGGTTTGCAATACTACAAGTCTAAAGATTGATGACCTTGAAGCACATTTTAAATACAATAATTATATATAATTTGTAAGAAATACGTATAAACTTAATACAAGCAGTCAGATTAGAAAGCTCAAACACCATGCAGTGAGGACTTATTTACTCTTAACTTTTCAGCCTTCGTAATTTTCCTATTTCATCAGAGGCAGAACTCCACCCCAACTCATTCTTGCTTGTAGTACTAATTTTCTTCGTGGTTTAAGCAAGATTTCTTGACTACATGTCTTGTCCAGGTTTACTTTATTTTACTATTGGGGATTTTTGTTTTGATTTTAGAAAATTCTCTTTATATCCTCTTGATTTTAGTGGCTCTGTCGTGATTTTCCTTCTGACAGTCTAAATTTTCCTTACTGTGTTCTGGGTTGTGTGCTGTCTTGGGCCTCTTATGATTCATCTGTAGATTCCTTTTTGCTAAGAGAGAAAGAGGTTTATACTTGTGAGTTCAAGCAAGAGGGTGGGTTGGTGAGCAGGGGGAAGGGGGAGGGAATAGGTGATTTTTTTGGAGGGGAAGCCAGGAAAGGGAGGACATTTGAAATGTAAATAAAGAAAATATCTAATAAAAACATAAAAGAAAAAGAAAGCAGTGTACTAAAACAAAAGAAGTTCAAATTTTACTCCATCACCCAATATCTATAAATTTTAAAATATGCCTCTGTACAATTAATTTACCACATTGGTGCTTATAATTTTTAAATATCCCTTTAACTGGCTTTCGTATAAAAATACTCACACTAAACAAATTCAAGTTTTATTATATTAAAGTCTTTTGTGAGATTATTTTATCCAGTTAATTTAGAAAAGTCAATGTGAGTACATCTGTGATGAATGCAAAGTTTCTGTTTTTCCTGAACAGTATTATACTTAAATAAAATATTTTATTTCTCAAGAATGCATGTAGTTCATTAGAGTAACTTGATAACTTCTACACTTACAAGAAATTCATAGGTTCTTTCTAAAGTATGTTTCAAAATGTTGAATCCTTAGTTTCCACCATCTATGCAAAAGAACATTGGAGTCATTCTACAATTAATGTTCCCACCTCTGTAGCCAAATGTTTTAAGTGCTGTTTTCTTCAGTCAGTATGGACAGATTATGATGAAGCAATTTTGTATGTGTGTATCACAAAGTTATATAACTAAAAAATTACCATAAACTATGATTCTCAATTAGTTTGTCCAGACATGACCAGCAGGTGATATGAAACAATTAATTACTGGTGCTTATCTAAATACAACACAGCAATGAGGAGTTGAATGTATCTCTGGGGTTAAACAGATTACATTTTGGTAAAATTCATGGCAAGTATACATGCTATAAAGGATGAAGGAGCATATGCAATGTTATCAGGAGGGAGAAGGAACTCTGAATAGAGGGGATGTTAGGACTGTCAGAAAAATTGCCCATTTCCCATCATAAATGCTAAGCAGAGAGCAATGTGAAATGATAAAATATAACTCTGACTCAAAGGAATCATTAAATAGTGAGTTCACAGAAACGTCCTGTACTGTGTGAAGTAATGTCGATGATTTCTAAATTTTCCAGTATGTTGGTGTAGTGGCTATTCCTGGTTGTCAACTTGACTATATCTGAAATGAACTACAATCCAGAATTAGAAGGGTCACATGTGGCCCTAATCTGGAGGCTGAGAGATACAAGTTTCTGACCTGAATCTTGGCATGGAGATCTTGAGGTATAGTGGCTATGAATCCCAGAGGATTAAGATAGGAAGATCTATGAGTTCAAGATCATCTGGGATTAAAGGTGTGGTGGCATACACCTTTAATCTGAGCCACACCTTTTGCTGGAGACCTATATAAGGACATTGGAAGAAGGAAGGCTTGCTCTGCTTCGTCTGCTTGCCTTGTGGGACTGAGGAACTGCTGAATCCTTGGACTTCCATTCACAGCTGCTGTCCACCATTGTTGGGAGTTGATTGTTGAGAGTTAGACTACAGACTGTAAGTCATCAATAAATTCCTTTACTACATAGAGACTACCATAAGTTCTGTGATTCTAGAGAACCCTGACTAATACAAAATTGGTACCAGCATAGTGGAGTATTCCTGTGACAACCTGACCATGTTTTGGGGAGGACTGTGGAAGGACTTTGGAACTTTGAGCTAGAAGAGCCACTGATTGTTAAGAACTCTGTAGGATGTTCTGTAGGAGCTTGGAAGATTATGTTGAGAACAGTGCAGAAGATGGAGGCCTGGCTCGTGTAATTTCAGAGGGAAGATTAAAGACTCTTATCAGGGCCTGGGATGATGGTTCAGTAGATTAGAGCCCAGAAGGTCGTGAACTGGATCCAGGACATTGGTTTTGCTTTTGATTGTGACTGTGCCCTGATATTTTTCCCTCTTGAAGGAAGAATGCATTTTAGTGGAGGCCACAGTTAAAAGATCTTGAATTTTAAAAGATTTTGGACATTTTAAATTGATTGAACTTTTAATATGTAAAGACTGTGGGACTTTAGATATTGGAGATGAATAAGGAAATAAGTGTTGAGGCTTAATTGTGATGTGTTTGTGTGTCAAGTTGACAAGGTATCAATTGTACTGGCTGGTTTTGTGGGTCAACTTGACACAGGCTGGAGTTATCACCGAGAAGGGAGCTTCAGTTGGGTAAGTGCCTCCATGAGATTCAGCTGTGGGGCATTTTCTCAATTAGTAATCAAGGGGGTAGGGCCCCTTGTGGGTGGTGCCATCCTTGGGCTGGAAGTCTTGGGTTCTATAAGATAGCAGGCTGAGCAAGCCAGGGGAAGTAAGCCAGTAAGGAACATCTCTCCATGGCCTCCATGTCAGCCCTTGCTTTTCACAAGGCCTCGTTCATTCTGACCTGCTTGAGTTCCAGTTCTGACTTCCTCTGGTGATAAACAGCAACATGGAAGTAAGCTGAATAAACCCTTTCCTCTCCAACTTGCTTCTTGGTCATGATGTTTGTGCAGGAATAGAAATCCTGACTAATATAGTTGGATAAACCTTTGATGTCACAATCATTACTTAATTCTACTATATTTCTGTAAAATTTTAATTTAGCAGGATGCTGAATAAGGGTAATAGTATAGACTTTTTTCTGAATAGTTTTTTTTTAAGATAAAAAAATCATAAGATAAAAAAATTTTAATGAATTTGCAAATATAATAATCACACAGAAACAAAGTAGCCATTTAAACATCTGCTGAGGTCTATACTCATATATCTTAGTGAGGTTTGTTTTGGATTTTATTCTTTGACTGTAAATTATATTTTTCTGCAGTTATTCACCACAATAAAAGACAAAAACTACCATAGAGCTAAAACTGAATATAATTAGCTTTATATCTCTTTAAAAAATCCATGTGTCCTTTATTTATTTTGCTCTTCTTCAGCACCCAGTGCTATACTGTCTTCTCTCCTTTCTAAATTTTACACTATACACACATGCATTTGTGCAGAAGATGGATCTTAACTGAGATTAGAGATAATGCTGAAGGCACCTAGGTCCTTGTCTAGAGAAGCTGTGATCTTTTCTGCCTTTGCCTGTCCCTGTCCTGAGAATGCTGACTGAAGAGCCCCTAGGCTGATGCAGGCAAAGCTGAAAGCACGTCTTCTATATTTCTTCAGAACATAACTTACCAGTAGGATGGAACACTGGATGACCTGATTTTTTGATTTTGCAATTATTACTGTTTTTAGGTGTCGGTCCTGAGCAGAGAGAATTTCTGTGTCGAGGAGAAACATTTTCTTCATTGTTGTTTTCCATTCACAGTTGTTTGCATAAGTTTATACATACATCATATGCTAGAACCTACATATGAAAAAGAACATGCATTTTTTTTTCTTTCTGGGAATAGGTGACCCAATAAAAACTTAATATTTCTTTCAAAATCTGTTAGTCTACCAAAGTATTTAATTCTCATTATCTTTTTGACCCCAGATATAGAAAACCAGAGTTTACTTGCAAAAACACAAGTATTTATTAAGAATGTAGTCATAATGACAAAGCTCATAGTTCTTGAAGCTGATCAGGTATCCTTCAGTGGGCCTCAGATCTAACATTTTCCATGACCATCACCTTTACTTCCCTGTTTGCTTCTATTGCCATGAGTCCGACCTTCCCATTTCCAGACTTTATTTGCTCTACTCCCGCCTTTTCTCATAATGATTATCTCTTTCTAGCTTATTTTGTATCTGTTCTGTTTATTGTTTATTGTATTCCCTGTTATAGACTC
>JADRCD010224184.1:0-10118 GCA_019843815.1 Montemys delectorum | reverse complement strand
TGTGTGTGTATGTGTGTATTTGTATGTGTGTGTATGTGTGTATGTGTGTGAGCCTCTGTGTGTATGTGTGTGTATGTGTGTATATGTGTGTGTGTATGTGTGTGTGTATGTGTGTGTGTGTATGTGTGTGTGTATGTATGTGTAGAGGGACAATTCTCACAAAAACCACCACACTAATAATTAAGGAATGATATATATATTTTCTCTCTCTCTCTCTCTCCATATATATATATATATATATAAATCTTGACCTTTTTTCTTATTGCTGTGTAGATAGAGTCTTGCTAACTTTCCGAGACTGGTCTTGAGCCTGCAATCCTCCTGCCTCAGTCTCCTGAGTAGTGAGGATTGCAGGACTGTCCTAACATGTCCAGCTTACCTTCTTTCATTAATACAGGTGTTCAATTTCATAGCAAGAAAATTGATCTGGGGACAGATACTGCCTCGCATCTGAAGCAATTATAATCCTTAAATCAAAATCCAAATGCATGATCCTGGGGCCCACCTGCCTCTTCATAAAAAAGCTATTGACTTTCTGTTTTGTGTAGGCAATAATCTTTTAAAAGTAACCTACCATACTCTGCATCCTCTGGATGATGACATATAAGACAATCTTGACACCTGATTTAACTCTGATGGACACAATTTTCAAAATTATTCTAATGACAGATGTCAAATATAAAACCCAAACTTTATCAAGTTTCCTGGATTGAATACTCAGAATGGCTTCCAATATTTTTTTTTGTTTCAAGTGACAGGCAGACTCAATACATAGGTCTTTACAACTCAACTGGCAAAATGAAATGGTATATCTTACCCGTGAAAAATTATTATGATCATTATTCAAAGAAAATAATAACCAGCGTCAAATAATTGATGGTGTTTAGTTAGAAAAAGGCTGTCTAGAAAAATTAGCAGGCCCAACTCAAAAGAATAAAGGAGGGGCCTCCAGCACCATATTCATGCTGTAAATGGTAATTCAATTTCAATACAACATTTCGTGCCACATTAATTTAATGTTGTTAATTTGAATTTTATTGGTTTTGCAATTTGTTTGTAATTAGTGCGTTCACTCTGGTTTTATAATTGAATAAGAACTACGACGTAAGGAGTTCATAACTAGTTTTATGCTCATACATTTTTAAGTAATATTATTATAAAGCATAATTGGAGTCAACATCTGGAGAACAGTGGGAGATATTTTTTGAAGCATTTGTACAACTATATGTAGAGAGGCTATTATACCACATTTGTATGCCAGCGCTACTTTTACTGTTATTCCAGAGAAATTAAATATCTTAAGAGGAATTCAAATGTAGTAGCTGATAAACACATAGGTTACCTATGTGTGTATATTCAAGTATATGAATATATATAAACCCAAAACCACAAATGGCTTTGAATTTCTTGGAGATGTGTTATACTTATGTGTATTCCTGTGATCAACAACTCAAAGGTTTTCTCTTGTGTGGTACTGTTTTTTTTCTTAGATAGATAGTTCTTGGGGGGCAGGGGTTGGCATCTACATGGTATAACCTCGTTTAAACTGTGTATATATATGTGTGCATATATGTATAAATGCACACATAAATAAATAGATAAATAAAATATAATGTAATTTCAGGTAAATATAAGATAATTTGATTCCTTATGACTTTTTCAAACATCCTTAGTATTATTTATTTATTCCTCTCCTACTCTGTACTGCCCTGACTCTCCACTCCCCTCCTCTGTACTGCCCTGGCCCCCACTTCCCTTCTCTGCACCATCCTGGCCCCCACCCCCCAGTGACTAAACTCGATTCTCAGTGTTCCCCAATTTCCCTTCCATAGCGCCTATGCCCTGCTCTCCCTCTCTCCAGCTCTCTCCTCCCTCTCTACTTCCCTGGTTTCTGGGGTCACTCCAGGTTACATACTCACATCAAAAGGTCCAGAACTAGAACTAAGAGGGAACATTTAGGATTTGTGTTTCTGGGACTGTGTTTCCTCGCTCAGCAGAATTTTTTCCCCTAGTTCCACTCACTGATCTGAAAAATTATATTTCTTTACAGCTGAATAAAATTCCATTGTGTATGTGCACCACATTTTTATTATCTGTTTATTAGTTGATAGACATCTAAGCTGATTCCACTTCTTAGCCATTGTCACTAGAGCAGCAATGAATGTTGATGAGTAAACGTTTCTATAGTGGGAGATAGAGTTCCTTGGGTATGTGTGCAATACTAGCACAGCTGGGTGTGGTGTGATGGGAGCTCTGTTTACACCTTCCTGAGGAACCTGCAAACTGATTTCCACAGTGGCAGCAGCAGTTCACACCCTCAGTTCGCACCCCCCAGTTCACACCCCCCAGTTCACACCCCCAAGTTCACACCCCCAGTTCACACCCTCACCAGTGATGACTTGGGGCTGTTCTCTCTCCACACGCCCACCAGCAGTTGTCATTTCTTGAATTCTTGATGCTAGGCATTCTAACCAGGATGAGAGAGAATCTCAAGTGGCTTTAATTGGGATTTCCTTGCGGGATAAATGATGTCAGACTCCTTTTCAATTGTGTATTCACCATTCATATTTCTTCTTTTGAGAACTCTCCATTTATATCTATAGTCCAATTTTTATTGAATTGCTAGCTTTCTTGATGCTTGGGGGTTTTGTTTGTTTGTGTGCTTTTTTTTTTAGTCTTTTAAATATTTTACATATTCTTCTTCTTCTGGATATATAGCTGGCGAAGATCTTCCATTCTGTGGGCCTCTTCTTCATTAGGCTGGTTCCTTGTTTTGATTGTTTCCTTAGCTGTACGGAAGATTTTAGTTTCATGAGGGTCCACTTGTCACTTATCTGGCCTTCACGCCTGAGAAAATGGGGTCCTATGTAATCTATTTAGTTCCTATCTTTTCTCCTAGCAGATTCAGAGTTTCAGGCTTCCCATTCACGGCTTCGATCTGCTCAGAGCCGGTTTTTGTGCAGAGTGGGGCGTCGGGGGTCTAGCTTCATCCTCTGCATGTAGACATTCCCTTTTGCCAACGCCGCTGGTCGAAGAGGCTGTTTTAGCTGCAGTGTACGTCTGTAGCATCGTTGTTGAAAGTCAGATGGCTATAGCTGTGTGGACCTAATCCTGAGTCTTCTAGTCTGCATGCCCATGTTTTGTACCAGAATAGACAAAGACTTGAGATCAGAAACGGCAATATCTCCAGCACTATTCTTCTTGCTCAGGATTGCCCTAGCTATGTAAGATCTTTAGTGTTTCAATAAAAATGTTAAGATTTTTTTTTTCATTTCCATGAAGACTTCATTGGGGATTTTGATTGGGATTACATTAAATCCTTGACTTGCTTTTGGTATGGTAGTAATTTTCACAGTATTAATGATATCAACCCACAAGCCTGGAAGGTATTTCTATCTTCTAGTATTTTCTTTGACTTCTTTCTTCAGAGTTAAATTTTAATTATAGTGGTCTTTAACCTCCTTGGTTAGATTTACCTTAAGGTATTTATTATTATTATTATTATTATTATTATCATCATCATCATCATCATCATCATCATCATCATCATCATCATCACCATCACCACCATCATCATCAGCCACCATCACCATCATCATCATCATCACCACTACCACTACCATCACCGTCACCATCATCCCAGAGGCTACTGCGAATGGGATTGTTTCCCTGATTTCCTTCTCAGTGATTTGTTATTGGTATATGGAGAAGCTACTATTTTATTTTGTTTTGTTTTGTTACGTTTTTGTTTTTTTAATGTCAGCTTTGCGCTGGAAAAGCTGGAAGTGTCCTTTAGTGTCCTACGAGGTTCCCAGTGGAGTTTTTAGTATCTCTTGAGTATAATATCATCTACAAGCAGCAATACTCCGACTTCTTTCCCTACTTGTTTCCCTTTAATTTCCTCTCTAGTTATGACTTTGAGCCCTGCCTCATTCCTGAGTTTAATGGGATTGCTCCAAGTTTTTCTCGTTTAGAATGAGGTTGGCCATGGCTTTGTCACATAGAATCTTTGTCATGTCGAGATATGTTCCCTCCAGTCGTAGATCTCTAAATATTTTGAATTTTTGTCCAGGGCCTTTTCAGCAGCTATTCAGGTAAGCATGTGATTCTGTCTTTAAATATATTTATATAATTTATTGTATTTATTGGCCTTTGCATGTTGAAGCATTCCTGAATCTCTGGTATAAATGCAACTTGATCATAGTGAATAATCTTTTTTTTTTTAAATTACTTTTATTACTCTTTTTAAAACTTGACTTACAAAGTGGGGAGTTTCCTTTGGAGATTTTCATAGTTCTTGGTTTTCATTGTTTAATCTCCACGAGTTCATATTATTTTCTGAAGAGTCCTTTGCTATTGGTTTGTGTTCCAATTGTGTCCCAGTTGTGAAATGTTCGTGGGCTGCTCTATAGATATATTTGTTAGGACCCCTCGACTATGACATCACTTAACTCTGATGTTTCTGTTTATTTTCTGTCCAGGTGTCCTGTCAGTCAGTGAATATAGGATATTGAAGTCACCTCTATTACTGTGTTGAGGTCTATCTGTAGCTTAATGCCTAGAAGTATTTTTTTTTTTTTTGTAAGATTGGGTGCACCTGAGTTTGGCGTATATATGTTTAGGGTTTTAGTGTCCTCTTGGTGGGTCGTTTCCTTGATCCGAATGGAATGATGTTTATCTTTTCTGATTAGTTTAGTTTTGCTCTGAAGTTGACTTTGTCAAACGTTAGGCTAGGGATGCTTGCTTGTCTCCTGGTCCTATTTGCTTGCCACACTTTTCTCTGTCTTTTCACTGAGTCTCTCACCTGCAGGTGAGATGTGTTTCTTGAGGACAGAAAAAGGTGGGTGTTGTTTCCTGATCCCATCAGCTAGCCTATGGCTTTTGATTTTGGAGCCAAGGCCATTACTACTTAGTTATCATTGAAAGGCATGTGTTTGTTGATGCCCTTCTGAGGCATTTATGGTGGCAGTTTTCTTAGTCCTGTTTTGCATCCAGTCACAGCAGCATTTCCTTCTTCCTGTGGCTTTTAGATGCACTTATCTTCCCCTTCAGTACAAAAGACTCCTTCCAGTGTTCTCTGTTGGTGCTGGATTAATTCATGAATTCCTTTAGGCTGTTTTTTTTTTTTTAATCATAGAAAGTTTTTCTTATTCATTCAATTAGGGAAGAGAGTTTTACCAAGTATACAAGTCAGTGTTGGGGTCTGTGGTCTTTTAGGACTTGAAGTACATTGCTTTTCAAGCTGCTTTGGCTTTTAAGAACATTGAGAACTCAGCTGTTACTTTCATGGGAAGGTGACATTGAAGATGAGGGCAGACAGGTCTTACCACTGGTTGTCATATGTGTGGCTGCCATAATCCAAGGACAAGAAGCACTGAATGGCCTGGCCTGGCATGGCCAAGGGAATCTTACCTCCAGCAACAATTTGCTCAGGCAAAGTGCTGTGGCAGGCAGTGAAGTAGGGAGGGGTTAAATATGCACGCATGTGTGTGTGTGTGTGTGTGTGTGTGTGTGTGTGTGTGTGTGTCTGCTTGGGCAAGGTGCCAGGGCTGTGTGTGATGTGGCCAAAGGGATCTTATCACTGATGGATTGACTGTCTGTGCCACCAAGATTCTAGGCAGGCAGAAGAGTGAAACTTCTTCCCCTCTCTACCCCCAATATTAGGATGGAACCCAGGGCTTCAAACATGCAAAACAAGCATTCTCCACTACACTGTAGCTCCAGCCTTTTCCTTATTAAATTATTATCCTAAATTGAGCATGAGCAGTAATATACCCTCCCCAAATAAAATTCCCAATCTCTTTCTTCTCCCTTTCCCTCTTCTTTACCCTCTCCCTCTCCCCATCCCTTCCCTCCTCCCCCTTCCCACTTCTCTCTGTTTCTCTGGAGAGACCATCAAAGAGGTCTTCTAGAAGCCGGCCATAGGTAATCTATCTTTCTCTGCTCTTTTTTTGTCTTAGCTCTTCTGTTTGGGCTTTGCATTCACCCAATGCTAACTCATGTTGTTGAGTTACATCAGAGCAATAAAAAGGTCATAAAATTGCACCAGGGTATTGAAAATAAATCCCAGTGCTCAGTTCTGATCATGTAAGTCTATGCAGTGGAGAATGTTAACAGAACAATTTTTTGAAATCTATTTAGAATCTCCTGGCTCCTGTTTGTATTTCTCTCTTCAGGACTTCCATGCAGAATGCAGGCATCAGGATACAGTGTCCAGTCTACCCTGATGTCAGAGTGTGATGCCCTGAGTCTGCGTAGTGTGGCCTGTTTCACCTGCTGCTGTCCGCTGCTATACTCCAACTAGCTAGGAGCCCAGAGGTGTCCATCGCTCATGTTATGAGAGTGCTGCCTGGTGCCAGGTGTTTAAAAAACAAGAAAAGATGTTGTCAGTCAGATCCTCTCAACCCGAGGGAGACTCAGGGACCAGAGTCTGGGTTGGGGGAGGGAAGAACTGGAAAGACAGAGAAAAAAGATCTCTCTCCGCTGAGGCAAGGAAACTGAAAGTCACAGAGGGGTGTGCCTCAAGGCAGTCTGTAAATCCACTTCCTTTGTCATAACAAGAACAAATCCCACCTTTGAAGTATTTCTTTCTTGTTACAAGGGAATGTCTTTTGTTTAATCCATTTTAGCCCTTAATACCTGACCTGGATCAATCCCGTTGATTAGATTACTCAACGTTCACAGCAATTTTAAACTGGTTTGGAGGCCGAGAGAGAGCAGGTCAGGTTCTGCAAATCGGGCAGCAAACCTTAAGAATAATCAACACTTCTGTTGACAGCCTTTACTCTAGGAAGCAAACTATTCGTGTTGCCTCGCTGTGTGGTCAGAGCTGACATTCTTACCCAGATTTTGGTGAATGTCACTGGAGTTATATTTTTTTAAAATGCTTTTTTTTTTAAAGATTTTTATTTATTGTTATATGTAAGTACACTGTAGCTGTCTTCAGACACACCAGAAGAGAGTGTCAGATCTCATTATGGATGGTTGTGAGTCATCATGTGGTTGCTGGGATTTGAACTCAGGACCTTCGGAAAAGCAGTCAGTGTTCTTAACTGCTGAGCCATCTCCCTAGCCCCTGAAGTTATATTTTGAATGATCTTTTCACAACTGACTCCTAGTTACATATTCACAGTAGGGAGAGAGGCTGATGCTCATCAATAACTCACAAAGTTTTCAGCTAACAGTCAAGGGCCGGGCTGAAGCGTTCTAAAGGCAATGCCCCTAGATTGGGTTCCGATCATCACCCATGTAAAAATCCTGGTGTAGTGGGGCCCACTTGTAATCTCCCTGCTACAGACATGGAGACAGCTGGATGTCCCATGGTTCACTTGGCAGACAGCATGGCTGAAATGGTGTGCTCCAAAGCTCACTGAGAGACCAATACAGGACAATTGGGCTAGCTATGATGACACAAGGCACACACACAAACAGACACACACACACACACACACACACACATACACACACAGGCACATCAAGGATCACTTCCTCTTTCAGACTCCTCATCATCTGAAGGTGTAGGTATGCATCTTATATTTCCAGCAGTAGGGGACATTTAGTTTCTCATTTTTGATTCTCAACATCTTCCACTTCACCAGCACCTGTTTTCCTGAACAAGAAAACCAATGAAAGTTTGTTCATAAAATATAATCCTCTTTCTTCATTGTGGGAAAGAACATTTGGCCCCATTCCTCACTGGAATGCACAGAACCATGGACAAGAAAAGGAGGCTCTGTCAAAGTCATCCCCAAGCCAATAGCTAAGTGCTGAATGCAAGGCTTTCTGCATGCTGGCTTCAGCTCTGCCTGCTCACGAGGTATCTCTCCAGGCTGGTTGCTATTTACCGATTCTTAACAATATCCACTGTTTCTCAAGTCTTTTCAGGTAGATGGACTGCCGAGCCACCTTCCCAGAACCCAAAATGGCTAAGCAGGAAGGCAGAGGCTGGAACACCTCGGCAATCGCCCTCTTGTCCTGCTGGAGCAGAGAGGACAACCACAGGTCAGAAATGCTGCGGGCAATGGAGGTGCCTGATATCTGACTCTTTAAAAATGCCATCATCAGCATAAGGACCCAAATTCACGTTCCCAGGACCCACATGAAAAGAAGGACATGGTCATGTGTCTCTGCCATACTAGCTCTGGGGGTGGAGCTAGATGAGTGCCTGAAGCTCATCTGCCAGCCAGTCTATCCAACTGGCAAGTTCCAGGTTCACTGAGAGACTGTGTCTCCAAAAGAGTGGAGAGGGATAGAGGCCGACACCCATCCATGTGCACACATGGACAAGTACCCATACTCACATGTGTGTCCACATTTACACTACACACACAAAAATTTAACACTTCATTAGCAAAACTAATGAAAACTAAGGCAAGTTGGTTCCATCACTTCATATCAACAGCGTTTGCTCTCTCAATCACTCAGACTTTCTCCTGATAGGAAGCATGTTTCTTTATCTCTCCAGATAACAAGGCACTTCTCTAGGCAGGTGACTTCTTAAAGTCTCAAATAGGCTTCTGGGTAACCTAACAAACAGATCATGACTGAATATACTGATCTGCTGGGCATTCTTCCTCAAACAAGTTTGAGCTATCATCCCTATTACTTTAAGAGCCACACTAAGTCATGCATGCATAACATGCCACCTTTTCATGATTGGAGAGAAAGGTCCTATTAAGTTACAGTGCCTAACACTTGAAACTGCATACTGAGTTCACCTGTCCTCATGATGCTGACTGATCTTAGCTTCTCACAGCGGCAAGTGGTCTTGAGGGATAACAGGATTCAGGACATGCTATCCCCGACATGGGTCTTGAGGACTGGAGGAAACAACAGGCACATTAATAGCACACTCGCTTCGTCTTGCCTTCATCAAAAATAACAGCTCACGAAAGAGTCCTGGCCCTTGTTACAGAGGGGCTTGTCCTCGAGCTCAGGTCCATGTGTAGAGACAGAGACACAGTGTCCTGACAAGCAGGCTGTACTAAGCTCTCCAGAAGGTACAAACATTTTATCATGTCCTTTGTCCTCTGGTCACACACAGAAGAATGGCTGCACTTAAAGTTCTTGTCTTTGCTTCTTTGTGTTTTCATTTATAAAGTCACCATATCACATAAAACTGACCTCAAGATTTTCTCACTGGTGATGTTCTAAGGTGGGACCAGTTGGGAGGCACAAGCCTCAGGATCTGCAGGGGAGTCGCAGGGCTGCAGGGACAGGATCCTCTCAGCTTCTGAGTGACAGAGCTGGATCAGCAACCATCTCTGCCCCTTCTCTGCTAGTGGAGGGCCTGCCTCCAGGGCGTGCTTCAGCCCAGACACTCAGGTGAGATCCAACATTTTCTCACTGATGACTTTGTAAGGCGGGACCAGCTGAGAGGCACAGACCTCAGGAGTCAAAGGGGAGTTGCAGGACGGCAGGGACAGGACAAGCTCTAGTCAGAGACACCAAGAACATATAACACCAGAGATCAAGAGATGGTGAAAGGCAAAAGCAAGAATCATACCAACAGAAACCAAGACTGCTTGGCTTCATCAGAACCTAGCACTCCCACCACAGCAAGCCCTGGATATCCCAAACATCGGAAAAGCAAGATTTGGATCTAAAAACATATCTCATAATGCTGATAGAGGATCTTAAGAAAGACATGAATAACTCCCTTAAAGAAATACAGGAGAACACAGATAAAGAGGTACAAGCCCTTAAAGAGGAAACAAAAAAATCCCATAAAGAATTACAGGAGATCACAAGTAAACAAGTAGAAGCCCTTAAAGAGCAAACTCAAAAATCCCTTAAGGAATTGTAGGAAAGCATAAGCAAACAAGTGAAGGAATTGAGTAAAACCATTCAGGTTCTAAAAATGGAAGTAGAAACAATAAAGAAATCACAAAAAGAGACAATCCTGGAGTTAGAAATCTTAGGAAAAAAGTCAGGAAACATAGATGCAAGCATCACCAACAGAATACAAGAGACAGAAGAGAGAATCTCAGGGGCAGAAGATAACATAGATAACATTGACAGAACAGTCAAAGAAAATGCAAAATGCAAAAAGACCCTAACCCAAAACATTCAGGAAATCCAGGATGCAATGAGAAGACCAAACCTAAGGATAATAGGTA
>JADRCD010224183.1:37389-48886 GCA_019843815.1 Montemys delectorum | reverse complement strand
ATAGGCACCTGCCTTTTGGGACCTTCTATGCTTCCCCCCTCTAGCTTATTGCCATTTGTAATGTTTCATATATTGTTAATAGTTCTTTTATATATTATGCCGCCCCTGCTGATACTTGGTTTATTTGTTCCACGGGTTTGACCACCCATATTTTTTCAGAAAATTTTTTAGAAAATTGGGATTATTGTGTTCTAATACACCTTCTCCCTAGGCTTATCTTGCGCCCACTCTCTGATCTTCTTCCATCCTCCTTGATAGATTCCCCCAGAACCCGTCGTGAGCCTGTTTCTGCTCTTACCCTGGCTATAGTGCTGGGAGTGGGGGCAGTGGGAGCAGGGACGGGCATCATCTCACTGGTCACTTCCAACCAACAATACAGTGACCTATCTAAAGCTATTGATAAAGATATTCAGGAACTTCAGCTAGGGTTACAACGTTTAAAGGACTCTGTCGCCTCCTTGGCTGAAGTAACCCTTCAAAATAGAAGAAGACTAGACCTCCTTTTTCTCAAGGAGCGGGGACTTTGTGCAGTACTTAAAGAAGAATGCTGTTTTTTCAAAGATTCAACAGGATTAGTTCAAAACAGTTTGGATAAAATTAAAAAGAATCTGGAGGAGAGGCAGAGACAAAGAGAGAAAGATGAGAGCTGGTATAAAGGCTGGTTTTCTACATCCCCCTGGCTTTCTATCTTATTACCCTCAATCCTGGGACCCCTTGTTGGGCTTCTTTTACTCTTATCCTTTGGCCCTTGGGTATTTTCTAGATTAACCTCTTTTATCAAAAAACAGATAGATTCGGCCGTGAGCGGGCCTGTTGCGGTTCACTATCATCAGCTTTCTTCTATGGAGATCGAAAACACGGCAGCCCAAGAAGATGCTGAAGCTGGAGAGATGGAACCCAGCAATAGGCTGAATTTTTCTAGACTCCTTTCTCCCCCGACATGCCCCTCATTCAGTGCTCCCTGGCTTCGCGCCTTCCGGGGCAGAAATAATTAAAAATTGATATTGCCCTACTCTTTCCCTAAAGACACCTTGGAGTGCCGCCCTTAATACAGAACTCCTTGAGTGGATCAAAAATTTAATCTTGATCGACACCAAAGGCCGGTCCCCTGACTGGGCACAGGATCCCATTGCACAAGGATGATCTTGGCCGGTGTTGGTCCCTTTTCTGATGCCTCCCAAAAACCTCACCGCTCTCTATCCAGGGCATAGGTTCCCATTGCACGGATGGAGAAGTGAGGCCTACGTTCCCTTGTCCAGGGCTCAGGTTCCCATTGCACGGACAGGAAGGTAGGACCGTCCCCCTTCCTGGCCCCTCGATCGCCTTCTCCCCCGGCAAGGAGTGGCTTGATCGGAGCCCTAGGGACAGTTAACATTTGGAGCGTCCTAAAATCCTTCTTGGTCCACTCCAGGATACCGTCCGGGCAGGCTAAGATGTTACTGTTCCATACTGACTTCCCTCCTTATGTTACAGTGAGCGGGGAGATGTCAGGGACAGAGTGTCCCTGTTGTCCCTGAGAATTTGACCCTATCTGAGTAACAGTCTATTCTCGGAGGAACCATGGAGTGTTCTCGGAAAAACCATAAAATGTTTTGTCAACGCTTCTGCTCCGGCCAGGTGTGAAGCCAGGTGTACACCCCCCGCCCCACTTCCTCTTAACGCTTCCTTGCTCTGCAAGTATAATTGCCCTGCCCTTCTGAAGTAAAGTCAGGCCTTGACAACCGTTTTTGCTTGGCCTCGTTCCTCTCTCTCGCCCATTTCTCTTTCAGGCTCGGTCCCCTTCGGACCCTGGTTAATTACTCGCCCAGCGGGCTGGGGCAAAAGACAGCATTTTCAACAAATGGTGCTGGCTCAACTGGCAGTCACCATGCAAATCAATTCATTCTCATCTCCCTGTACAAAGCTCAAGTCCAAATAGACCAAGGAACTGCACATAAAATCAGATACCCTGAATCCAATAAAAGAGAAGGAGGAGAAGAGCCTCAAACACATTGGCATAAGGGAAAATTTCCTGAACTGAACACCAGTGATTCAGGTTCTAAGATCAACAATCAACAAATGGGACCTCATAAAATTGCAAAGCTTCTGTAAGGCAAAGGACACTGTCAATAGGACAAAATGGCAACCTACAGTTTGGGAAAAGAGCTTTAGCAACCCTATACCTGACAGAGGGCTAATATCCAATGTATACAAAGAACTCAAGAACTTAGACTCCAGGAAACCAAATAACACTACTTTAAAATGGGGTAAAGAGCTAAGCAAAGAATTCTCTACTCAGAAATCTCAAATGGCTAAGAAGCACCTAAAGAAATGTTCAATGTCCTTGGTCATCAGGGAAATGCAAATCAAAACAACCCTGAGATTCCACCTCATACCCATCAGAATGATTAAGATCAAAAACTCAGGTGACAGTAAATGCTGATGAGGATGTGGAGGAAGAGGAAGAACACTCCTCTATTGCTGGTGAGACTGCTAGCTGGCGAAACTACTCTGGAAATCATTTTGGAGGTTCCTTAGAAAATTGGGCATAGTACTACCTGAGAATTCAGCTATACCACTCCTGGGCATATACTCAGAAAATGCTCCAACATGTAATAAGGACACATGTTCCATTATGTTTATAGCAGCTTTATTTATTATAGCCAGAAGCTAAAAATAACCCAGATGACCCTCAACAGAAGAATGGATAAAGAAAATGTGATACATTTACACAATGGAGTACTACTCAGCTATTAAAAGCAATGGCTTCACAAAATTTACAGGCAAACGGATACAACTAGAAAATATCATCCTAAGTGAGGTAACTCAGTCACAAAAGAACACACATGGTATATACTCACTGATAAGTGGATATAATTAGCTCAAAAGCTCACAATGCCCACAATATAACCCACAGACCATATGGAGCTTAGGAGTAAGGAAGACCAGGGTGTGAATGCTTCTGTCCTGTGTAGAAGTGGGAACTGGATGATCGAGGGAGGTGGAGGGATGGGGGACCTGGGAAGGAGAGAGGAGGTGGATGGAAAAAAAGGGGCAAGATAGGGTATTGGAGGGGACAAGAGAGAGATACAGAGGGTCAGGCAATCGAATAAAAATATGTACCAGTGGGGGATGAGGAACTGGGGGTAACCACTGGAGTGTCCCAGACACCAGTGAAAAAAGAGGATCCTAGACCCAACAGGGATGACTTTAGCTGAAATACACAGTGAATGGGAGGTAGAATCTATAGAGACCACCTCCAGTAGATGAGCATGACTTCCAGTTGAGAGATGGGGTCACCCACTCATCTCAAAGTTTTTAATCCAGAAATGTTCCTGTCCTAAGGAAAGACAGGGACAAAAAAATGGAGCAGAGACTGAAGGAAGGGCCATCTGTGGACCACCACACTGTGGAACCTGGTGTGGCTGTTCCCTGGGATGTTCTGTCAGCACCTTACCAATGCAAATGTGGATGCTTGTAGCCAACCATCAGACTGAGCTTGGGATCCTGGTGGGGGAGCTTGGGGAAGGAATGGAGGAGCAGAGTGGGATTGCAACCTCACAGGAAGAACTGTGTCAGCTGGCTGGACCACCCAGAGCTCCCAGGGATTAGCCCTGGAGTATAGCTCCATGATTCCAGATACACATGCAGCAGAGGATGGCCTTGTTTGATATGGAGGGAGGGGAGGCCTTTGGTCCTATGGAGGGTTGATGCCCCAGCATAGGGGCGGGAGTGGGTGGGTGGGTGGGTAAGGTAGCACCCTCATAGAGGCAAAGGGGAGCTGGGAGAGGGTGGGTGGGATGAGGGGATTGTGGAGGAGTAATGGGAAAGGGGGATATCACTTGAGATGTAAATGAAAGGAATGATTAATTAATAAAAAAAACTTCAAAATTTTTAAAAAATTGCTCATGAACTTCTTTTGTTTCCTTTCCAATTAAAACTTAATTGTTAAGAAGTTGAACTGCTGCTGGGCAGTGGTGGCACATGCCTTTAATCGCACCACTTGGGAGGCAGAGGCAGGCAGATTTCTGAGTTCGAGGCCAGCCTGGTCTACAGAGTGTGTTTCAGGACAGCCAGAGCTATATAGATAAACTCTGTCTCGAAAAAGCAAAAAAAAAAAAAAAAAAAAAAAAAAAACAAAAAAAAATTGAACTGCATCTTCTGCATCTTCCCTTGCCAGTGAGCGAGTCTTTGTAAAGCTCCATGTTCATTGGTCCGACATCTGCATCATTCTTTTACCTTAATCACCATGGTGTGAACGAATGTTCTGGCAGATGCTCTCAAGAGCATCAGCAACGCTGAGAAGAGAGGCAAATGCCAGGTCCAGATCAGGCCATGCTTCAAAGTCACCATTCAGTTCCTAACCGTGATAATGAAGCACAGATACATTGGTGAATTCAGGATCACTGACGATCACAGAGCTGGGAAGATCGCTGTGAACCTCAGAGGCAGCTTGAACAAGTGTGGAGTGATCGTCCCTCGATTTGATGTGTAACTCAAGAGACCTAGAGAAATGGCAGAACAATCTGCTCCCATCACGGCAATTTGATTTCACTGTGCTGACAACCGCAGCTGGCATCATGGACCACGAAGAGGCAAGATGGAACCATACAGGAGGGAAAATTCTGGGATTCTTTTTTTTAAATGTAAAGCAAAAATAAAAAGCCTCCATTGACTGTGAAAAAAATTGAAGATAAAAGCATTATAGTGATATTAGTCTTTTTTTTTTCTTGATCTCAAATTTTTTCTTTAGTCATATATATATACAGATACATATCTGTATATATACATATATATATACTCATATATATATATACACAGGTATATATACATATATATAGTCATATAGATATACAGAAATATATCACTTTAAAAATGCAATAGTGTGTATGCATGTGTGTCCATGTGTGTGCACATGTGTGTTTGTGTATGTGTATGTCTGTGTGTGCCTGTTGGGGTCATTTGCTGTCACTGTTATCTGTGTGCATGTCTATGTGTGCACACCTGAGCACGACGTCTCTTGTGTATGCGTTTGTATGTATATGTATGAGTCTGTGTGCATGCATCTGTGTGCTTGTGTGTGCTGGAGCTCAGCAACTATCCTAAGGATTACCTGTCCTGTTGGCATTCTACTAGATACACAGTACTGCCAGTTGCACTTCGTCCTAAACTGTATAAACATAATTGTGACATTTCCTTGACAAAGGGAACAGACAAATGAAGAACTTTGTATTGGCTTTTATACCACAGTCAGAATTAGCTCCACTGTGTGTGGGATACAAGAAAACTGACCTGTGCTCCAGTGAAGACCTGGAAACTAGAGTGGAATTGTAGGGCTGTGTTGAAACTAGGGGGAGGGGGGCAGCCTAGTGAGGGCCCTGTACCAAAGGGTACTGAGAGCCAGCCCTTCAACTCAGGACACTAGCTATACTCCCTCTGATAGTGTTATCACCCTGCAAAACAGGCAGGATATTGCAGGTTTGCATAATAAAAGAACGCTCACAAGGTTCATTCACAAAGTGGCCATGTGTGAGGATCTGAAGCCTTGTTTACCTTACACCGGACCCTTCCTCACCAGAACGGCCTGTAAGGATGTCTTTGGTTGCAGGCTCACGGCTATTTAAACTTTTTTCCTTAGCTGCTCCTTTGAGAACTCCATCAGTAGTCACTGCTTTCAAATCTTGTCAGAAAAATAGTAACAATCTCAAACAAAAATCATCAAGCAGAACTGCGCTTTGCCTGTAGGAGGCGCCATCTACACACAATAACTCCAGCTCCACAAGCAGGCGACCGTTTACAAGGCTGCCACTTCCTACTGGAAAATGTTCCACTATTTACAATACACTTGCTTCTTATACGTTTCCTTTTAAAGAACTGGTTCTAACTTGTTCAGTAGAGAATATTTACATGATACAACAACCAGAGCATTCCCAGAGATATATTATTAATCTCCTTTCCACTACAGTTCAATGTGCCTGGTTACGTATGGTTACCAGGAGCAGGTTACTTGATTGTGAATGTCTTGTGTCTTTCCAGACACATGTAAACAGGCACCGACATACACATCACTGCATTGTTTTATTAGAGATTGCAGAAAAAATACAGAACAGCTCATATTTTGCTTTTTTTCACATAAAAGAGATGCAAGAGACTCAGCTTTCTTTATTCTTCAAAAAAGGTAGTTTTTTATCTTTCTAAACTACTATAACATATTTTGTTATGCGCATACACACTAAACAGTTGCCCATCGATAAACATTTAAGTTGTTTTACTTTTGTTTATTATTCATTTATTCACTATTTATCGGTGGTGGTGAAAATATTAATCTGCATTAATGTTCAGTCTCTGCCCTAACAAGTTACTACAAACTCAGTAACTTAGAACTCATTCTGTAATGCAGAAGCCTGGGTGTGCTTGGTGGGATCTTGTGCTCAGAGTCTCACAGAGGCTAAGCCAAATTGTTGGCATACCGGCCAGCCAGGCTCTTGTCTGTAGGCCATGCTCTCAGGCTCCCTAAGTGTTGACAGAACCCAGTTTCCAGCAGCTGTGGAGTCCTCTTCCTATTTCCTAATGGCTCTGAGCCAGGAGCCTTGTCTATTGCAGAAGCAACCTCATTATCATATGACTCCTTCCCTAGTCACACTACAGAGGACTCACGCTTGAGAAAGAGAGATCTTTCTGCCCCTGGCAGGAGAAAGCTCCTTGCTTTCAGCAGTCACATGCTTAAGATCAGATTCCTCCAAATAACCTCTATATTTTAAAATCAAGGTAATGCCATGTCTGGGAATGATAGTTCATCATGAAGACAGATGGAATCTATAAAAGTCATCCTACAATACATCACTCATTTTGTACTTACTACGTTCAGGCATTATTTCTCAGTGTTTTCCTTGCATTCACTCAGTCCTCACTGCATCCCGCCAAGGAGCCCGGTGTTATTTCCATTACACAGATGAGTGATCTGAATCACAGAGAAGACAAATAATTTGCCAAAGGTCACAAAGCCGGGGCCTGATGGAATCACTGCCAACAAACTTACGCCCAAGCGCTGCTCCTTACTCTTCGAAATGGAGTCACAGTGGAGAGATAATTCTGTACATTAGTCACTACACCAAGCAGAGACCTGTCAGCCACAGAGAAGAAATATTCAAGCGTTCAACTGAAGAGAAGATACTAAAGCAACTGTTTTCAGAGAGGTAGGCAAGATGAACAAAATCCACTAGAGATGGTGACTCGACAGGGTTTACCTAAGAAACACTGGGTCTTACTTCACTATCACAAGGCTAAGTGAAGGGAAATAACTATGCTATTTCAGGCTGGCAAGAGCTGGAGCAGTGTGCAATAGCTGCTCATGTGACCTGTGGCTGAGCACAGCCATTGCTAGAATGGTAGCAGGAAGGTGGCAGATGGAAGTAGGTAAAGATGTAGCTCTGTCCTCTCTCTCCTCTTGAGTTTTCAGTCTCCTTGCACTGGCCAAAGTCAACCAGAAGGCCGAATGGTGTCTTCTGTGGAGCTGTGTTCTGAAACGCGGAATCAGGCATAGAGGATTGGAGAACCATCACAGCTGAGAATGAGTCGAGTGTGGCTTAGTGAGAACAGAGGACAGGTATGAATGAGTAGAACTGATTATGAGTGAGAATTTGCATCAGAGCATGTCTTTTAGTCCTGCAATCAGACACGCAGTTTCTACCAGTCCTCAGCTCAAAGATGGGAGTATGTCTCAAATAAGTGACAGCTTCAGCCTGACTTTTACTTGCCTTCAGAATTAGAGCTTTGCTGACCAGAGGGTACAAATGTATTATGTGCACATAAACACCCAGATGTATGCATACAGATTTGTACACACGTACAAACAAATGCACAGAGACATGCCCAGGTGTGTACACACAGAGATGAACACACAGACATGCACACAAACACAGACATGCACACACACAATCATAGCAAATGTCACCTCATGACACTTGTTTTAAACCCTCACACCATATTCATAAATGTGTCGGATGCCATCGGGTGTGTTGATCCTTAAGCCCTGTAAAGGGAGAGCTGCTTGCTGCACATCAGTCTTTCAAGAACGATATACACAGCATACAGTGGCTCAGAAGAGCCAATCATTTGGAATTCAGAAATGTAGACTGGTTGGTGACAGAACTTTTAAGTAGAACTTGACTGTGCTTGAGGATTTGCTCTGTAAATCTAAACAAATGCTACAAGCCAGGCTTCTTGCTTTTCTAATGAGCTGGAGGTTGTCTATTAGTATACCATTGGCCTTAACTACTTCTTTGTCTGAACTCCAATCAAACTGTTGGTCTAGGTTTTCTCAGGAAAGGGACTGGAATGGTGCAGCCAGAAATGTGTGCTGTTTGGGCAAGAGTTTTTAAAGAGCTCACTGTGACTGTCATCCATCTTTTCAATAACATGCCGGGGTAAAACAGCTAACCTGTCACACAGATGCTAAAACCACTAACCCCTAGAAATTTTATCAATGAGGCAGGATTCTGTGCATCTGGCACCCATCTATCGCACAGAAACACTTACTGTGCTTTCGGCTTCCTGTTTACCAGCACCAATTATCGTCGTATTAAATTAATGAACCAGTCAAAACACCTGGATTGCCATTGGGTGTCTGTGACTCATTAAAATAATCACTCTCATTTTATCTCTGACAGCCAAGCAGAGACACTTGGCATCTTCTTTCTACTCGTGGATCCTATTAGTCCCATTGACATCAGCCCTGTTCCATGGCAACACATCCTCACGTTATTCCAAACCTATTAAATCTGAATTTTTAAATAGAAGACTTGAAGGCATTTCCTTACCCTTTAGTAAATGAAAATTTTTGTGACCCTCTTGGCAGTTCTGATTGAGGTGGGAAGGTGGCTATGCAATCTATGTTAAATTCACCTACTCCAAATGTCTCTTTTTAATCAAAATAGTTTATTATCATAGCCTCATTAACTGTAGGCTATCATTCATTGTCGAGACCTCATTCAGTTGGGCACACTCAGATGTTCTAGCGACACAGTAAAGCAGGAATCATCTGTGAACCTCCATATCAGCACATCTGACTCATTATAAGCTTGGGTTTCATCTACTATCCTTAGAGGAAATGCTGTGTATGTATCCAAAACTCCTACCAATTTACAGGGCAAGCTCTTACCTCTATCCCAAAGAAGATTTACCCCTTGCCAACCTTGATTTCTTCCTTTTGGGCTGTGCTAGCGTCAAACTATTATGACAAGTCTGAAGGTAACTGAGAAGAGAGAGCACTTGGAGAGGGAACTAACCCTATTGCAAGGTAGCTTCCCTTGGACAGAACAGGAAACAAAGAGTCCTTGGGGAAGAGGGAAGGTTCAGGGGTATTTCAGGGATCAAAACACACAGCTCAGTGTACATGTTTCTGTTTCAATTTCAAAAGCCATTCCTTATTCACAAATGTCTTAGTCAGCCAATGATACCTGGAGAGGTTAAGTGTTCAGCTGGTGTTGCCTCTCTGCAGTGCATGCAGCCAGCACATGACTTCATTTTCAGTCACATCTACATGGTGTGTAAGAACAGTCCAAAGCCATGTTTTTTTTGGCTTCTTCATTTTCTCATTGTGTTTTGATTTGGAAGCTCGTGCTTCTGACCATTCCCTCCCTTCCCCTCCCCTCCCCTCCCCTCCCATCTCATCCTTCTACCTCCTCACCTCTTTCCTTCCCTTCCCATTCTCTTTTTTCTCCTCTATTCTTTTCTTTTGTAAACGATTAAAGTGCGACTTGAATTCCTAACCACGTAAAGAGCCACAGTCATTTATTGGTGCCTCATTATTTAGTTGATCTGCATGGCACACCTGTGATAACTTCACCAGTCTTACTTTTGTGTCTTAATTGTCCCAAGCAGATGGTGCCTGTATACTCAGAAAATCGCAAGCAACATGGAAGAGATGGCTCAGTGGTCACGGGTGCTTGCTGATCTTGTAGAAGACCCTAGTCTAGTTCCTTGGCGCCCAGGTTAAGTGGTTCACAGCTATCTGTAACTCCAACTCCAGAGGATTTAAATGTCTTCTGGTCTCTAAGAGCACCTGCATTTGCCTATACATGCATACACAAATACAAATAATGTGTCTAAATATACATAATATGTACAACCTAGACCCCCAAATCCCATTTGAGAGTCTGTTTCCTTGGGCCAGTCTTTATACAGGCTACTATACCAACCAAGATACATGCATATCATAGTCAAGTAGTTTCACTTGAGGGAACATAATGAAGGAGACATTTTAAGTGGAATGGTATAGAATCTCTTGAGAAACATATATATGCACACACACACACACACACACACACACACACACACACACACACACTTGGCTAACAACTTTAGGGAGGCAAGAAAGTCCAAACTTTGCAAAATCCATCTTAGTTTGAGTCTGAAGATTGGCTGGCATGGTGCTCTGTGTGGTGTTTGGATGAACAATGTCCCCCCACAGGCCCAGGTATCCCTAACTGGAGGCACTGTACAGGGGGATTGGAAGCATTTGGCTTTGTTACAGGAAGTATGTCACTACAGGGTAGACTTTGTGGGTTCAAGGCCTTCTGCCATTCTCAGTTCTCTTTCTCTGCTCTGTGCACACTTCGGACAAGTGTGAGCTCTCAGCTTCCTGATCCTGCCACCATGTCTGCTGTTTCCTGCAAATTCGTCCATACCATGATGGATTCCTACCTCTCTGGAACCATAAGCCAAAATAAACCCTCTCTTCCTTCAGTTGCCTTTGGTCATGGTGTTTTATCACAACAAGAGCAAAGTAATGAATACACTATAGAATCAGGAAAAGCTGATGTCAGCTTTTTAATATATAGACTCGGTCCTTCAGCTGATTGGATGGGGCCTCTATAATTGCAATTATACAGGGCAATCTTTTCTACTTAGTCTACTAATTTTAAAGTAATCTCATCCAAAGTCATCAAAATCGCAGAAATCACCCAAGGAGTGTTTGAACAAATGTAGGGACTGAGCTGAGTGCTCACACTATCTGAAATGTGTGGAAAGCAGAGAGAGAAAGAGAGAGAGAGAGAGAGAGAGAGAGAGAGAGAGAGAGAGAGAGAGAGAGAGAGAGAACTAGGAGTGGCTGAGGGATACTTGGATAAGGCAAGCTGACAGAGAAACTTGTGGGTATTAAGTAAATAAAATATAATTGGTGTTAAGTCAACGTACTTCAATATATGTATTCAAGCTTTAGGTTGACACAGAAAATAATTTATGTTTGCTGTATATCCCAGTTATTATGGAATATAAAAACAAAAGCAGGGTTCTGAGCACCCAGAGATTAGTTGTAGCAGAAATCTGTTACAAGCATTCATCGGTAGGAACTACAGAGAAGGACTCATATTGTCTGAGCCTGGTGATGGGGATAACCATGGGAGACTCCATTTGACTCTAGCTATGATCACAGAGAAGCATGATCTCTTATAGAACACTCTCAATAACTCATGGTATGCGTTCTCTCTCTCTCTCTCTCTCTCTCTCTCTCTCTCTC
>JADRCD010224183.1:23018-37379 GCA_019843815.1 Montemys delectorum | reverse complement strand
TCTCTCTCTCTCTCTCTCTCTCTCTCTCTCTCTCTCCCATCTACCCTCTCACTGTGCACCACTTCCTCTCACTCATCTGTTTTTTAAGGACAGTCAAGAGTAGAGGAACCTACAGTGTACTCAGTAGGTCAGCTCCTGGAAGTCCAAGCATGGCAGCAAAGAACTGAGGTTAGACATGGGAAACTCCTATTCCCAGTTCAGCCTTCCGTTACCCATGGAGGAGGTGTCTGGATCCACAGACAACAAGGGAATCTACATATATTGTATTTTCTTTATGCATATGTACCTATGTTAAAGCTTAACTTATGAATTGGGCATGATATGAGATTAATAACTACAACAGAACTATGATAAGATAAGCTAATAAAAGTTACATGGATTTTCTCTCTCCCTCTTTCTCTTTGATTCAAAACATTTCACCATGTTCTTTTGTTTTGTGATGGTCTGAGAGGAGACAATGCCCAGGAGAGGAGATGAAGTGAACTGAATGATTCGGGCCCTTCCCCATGGATTTAAGCCACTATTAACCTTTGGATGATATTCAGAATGAAGAGCCTTAAAGCAGAATGCTGATGCCAAGGGTTAGATGCAGATGTGTGTGGTCTGATCACGAAGAGGGTTCTGAAGTAGTTAGAGGGCAGGGTAGGGTGTACAATGCAGGTGCAGCGGACAAAGAGATGGTTCATTCTCTGCGCAGGATGAAGTAGGCCAGTCTGATGTCTCATTATGCTTCTCAAAAGAGCGTGCAATTCAATTTTATCAAGTGTTTATTTCTAGACTTTTCCTTTTAATATTTTAAGAGTGAGGATGACCCCTGGGAACTAAAACCCTAAGTGTAAAAGCATGAATAATGGAAGAATATGTTATAGGTGCACAGTAAGGTCAGAGAAGTGGACTCTCTTTGTCAAAGGAGGGAGATAGTTTTCCTTTGTATAGCATTCTCCAAATCTACTAAAGTCTTTGTGTGAACACCCTTGACCCATAGCCAGTCCAAGCGTGTGCTATTGAATGTTAGCGCTTTCGTCAACACTACTTAAAAAATGTCTTCATTAGTTTCCCTTTTTACATTTCTCTTTTCAGTGAGGAAGCTTAACATCTTTTCATATAAATTCAACTCCTAGAATAGAGAATGTAATAGGAAGAAAGGTAGCTCATAAAGAAACAGCATAAGCAAAGCCACAATAACAATAAAACATCCATGGGTCTGTCTTCATCTGCATTCTGGTCCAAGGACTTAAGATATCACAAAATCTGACCCTGTCTCTGCCATCTTCTCTCAGTACCAGGCCTTCATTGTCACAGCTCCAACTCCGTTCAGCACTGAGGCCCAGTTCTGCACACCTCAACTGCACAGAGTCCCTGCCTTTGACACAGGATGTGCACAGGACTTGCACAGCTTCCTTAAGTCTGGGATAAGCCACAGGACAGCATACCCTGCACCTGCGCATACATCTTCACAAATGTCCCTGTCACTGTCACAGGATTGAACTCTGCTGGCGCGCTCTTCTGCACTCCACTGGGAGCCAAGGTGCACAACCCAAGGACATCAACAAGCCAGGCACTGCTCAAAGTTCAGAATCTACAGGAGATGAATATTCTTCCTGGTCAGGTATTAATGTGATTTGTCAAAATCCAGCACAGTGATTAAATGAATACCATAACTCACACTATGCTTGCAGGGAGATGGTGACAACTGAAATTAAACCTTTCATATAGACAAACAGAAGAGAAAACAGGGCCCAGTAGCCTCTGACCTCCAGCGCACCCCTTAAGGCCCCCAACAGCAAGGTGGACTATACTCATACAATTTCAGCGTCCTTGGAAGGTTGTCTTTTTTCTTTAATCTTCCATGGCCTCATTAGAGGCAGGCACCTTTGTCAACCCTCTTCTGGGCTGACTCTGCTCAAGGTGTCATTTCCTGAGGAAAGGGATCTAAGGTCTTGAGTCACCTCAGAGGCTGAAGACAATTGCAAGAGACCGTTGGGTGTGGGGTTTCTCTGGATCCAACACTCCTAAAAAGTTATAAGGCCACAACTTTGTGGGGCCAGTTTTATGACACTCATTTCCCAGCTCAGATGTATGAAATGGCATCACTTTTCCGGGGCATCAGGAAGTCCGAAAACCAGCAGTTCTAAGTAGGAAAGTGTATGTTTCCCCTCTTCCTCCACACAACTTCCTGGGTCTCTTATAGAGAGTGGCCTTCATTGAATCTGCCTGTAGTTAGTAACAAACATTTTATGTTGAGACACTTCTAAGGGAGACATTTCTGCTCAGCCCTCTCTCATACACCCACCCACACTGTGCTAACTTCCTTTGCAGATCAGGAAGAAACATAATGAAAACACAGAAAAATTCTCACTCTCTCCTGCAGATACCACCCTTATCATAGGACATCTACTTGTACACTAGACTAGACATTCTAGATGATGGAACACTTTAGCTCATTCGGTCTGTGGTTCAGGGTTCTGTTTGGCCAGATTTGAATCAACCACTCTCAGGGAGCAAGGGACAGAGCTGGAATTACTCAACTACAAAGACTGGGTGACAGATAAGAAGTTCAGCTATGCACTGAAAGATCAAAAAAAACGGTATTACCCAGAGAAGGCGAACTAAGGCTGGCTGGTAACAGGTGTTCTATAACCTGTGCCTTTGACAGCCCAACCCCATACACATACAATTGCATTCACATGGATCCCTTCAAGAATTGATGCTTTAAAACTACTTCTCTTTTTCAGGGGAATCACAGAATCTTCTAACCGCTGCCTTAAGCCCACGCTCTCTACAGTCAATGCTAGTGTGACTCCTCCTGATCTATTAACCCATGGTTCCAGAATGATCAGAATGTGAAGAAAGAAAGGAAGAATACAGTAATTACTAAAACAACTGTTTAGTCAACAGGAAAATGGGATATGTTTGGAAAGTGGACTTCGATCTATAAGAACTCCTACAGTTTGCAGAGAACTGCAGGATCTCTCGGCCTAGGGCGCTCACTTCAGCCCCAGGCCAAAGTGAGCGCCCTAGGTATCTGGAGCTTCTGCTGTCTGCCAGGATCTCCTTTTGTTGTTGTTTGTTTGTTTTATTTTGTTTTGTTTTGAGGCTTAGGTGGCCCCTTGGGGCTGGGGACCTCGGAGCAGGAGACTTTACTGGAGCCTCATCTCCTGTCTCCTTTGGCAAGCGACAGCTCACTCACCGTTGCAATGGGCTTGGACTGTGGGGATTGTCTAAAGGATTGAATAATCACTTGTTGATGTTTGCTGATTTGGAGTTTCTCTAGACAAATACTTTTCTTAACAGGTTTTGAAGAACTGTCTTACGGTATAGACAGCCTATTGCACATTTCATGTCTATAGACCGTTTCATGTCTATAGCTCAGAAATATTAAGCTCCCCCACTATTACTTTAAGTGATGCAGCTGAATGTTAAATAAATAAATAAATAAACAAACAAATAAATAAATAAGTAAGTAATAGTGAAGGACAAACTAATGTTTCAAAACAAATATTGGGCCTCCTACATGTTTCTGTGAAAAATTGGCTTGCAGTAAGTAGCTGCTCCGAGGAGGAGGATCACTGTTCCTCTCCTGCGGCCTGCTGAATGTCCGTCCCCCATTCCCCTCAGCCTCATATAGGGCGGAGGCATTCCCTGCTTGTCCTGTGAGTGTCTGGGATATTTCTTTCCAGCTCTGCCTCTAGTTCTCTCAGGGATCAAAATGGTGTGCACCCCATTCCCAGGTTACTCCACGTGAGTATCTTTCCCACCCCCACAAGCAGGAGCCTAGAGCTTTAGGTCTCCACCAAACGGCAGGAGGCAGGAATGTCCCCGTTTAAGTTTGTTTTAAATGGGTTGCACTAGAACAGAATTCAAAAGTTAAGTGCCAAGAATCTTCATTAAAATCAACCCCCTCCCAATCATCTCTGTCAGCTAACGACTCATTTCCTTTCCCCAACCTTGGTGAGGACGGTAATTCATTTATCTACTCTTCCGGAAGTCTTCATGCATATGCAGGTAAATGTCAGCCCAGGGCCTTCTCCATCCCCTTAAACAGGAGTGATAGCAAGCTGTTCACAGGCCTCTGCTTTTTCCTCCATACAGCTATTCAGTGTGGAGGCCTTTCCATTATCAGCCTCTAACGAAATTGCTTACTTCCTTTGACTGACTTTTGAGTGTTGCACCATGTGGATCTAACTGCCGGTCTGACAGTGGTGACGGAGGTGGACCCTCATTGCTTGCTGCTAGGAGTGATGCTGTACCCCCTAGTCTTACGTATACCTCGTGTTACAACAATGAGTATTTATATCTGGGACCAATGACACAAACTCGTAATCGTTGGGCCTGAACCTGCAGGACGTTATACCAGATGGGCCTAATTTGATCCCTTTAAGAGTTGTTCCACGCTCGTGAGTAAAGTAGGAGAATGTCTATTTCATTGTAACGCAGCCTTCATAACATGTCCTCAAATGCTGATTCTCTTTCTTTTGCCAATACAATAGGTGGAAATGTTATCACATTTTCATTTCCACTTGTATCACAAGCGAAGTTTCTGATAGGAAATGCTTCAGAGAATTTTAATGACAGGAGGGAATAAAACAAGCAAATCAACTACTTTAGGCTTTAGGAAAAGGCAGAGCGAACAAACCAAGTGCGCACAGCGTGCCTGGGTCCAAGAATTCTAATGACGGTAAAGGTGCCTGTGCGGTTCCTTCTCATTCCTTCATCACTCATCCTTACTCCACCTTTCTCTACCTGCCCCACCTCCACCTGACACCCAAGGTCTTTGCTGGCTGATAGAGGAAGCTCCTGGATTGCATATTCATGGATTTTGTGGGGGAGGAGTGCGTTAATCCTGGGTGGAGCTCACTTCCCATCTATGTGTTTTGGGATTTCACTATTTGTAAAAAAACAACAAAAAAGTGGGGGAGGGGCCCTGGAGAGATGGCTCAGCGGTTAAGAGCACTGACTGCTCTTCTGAAGGTCCTGAGTTCAAATCCCAGCAACCACATGGTAGCTCACAACCACCTGTAATGAGATCTGATGCCCTCTGGTGTATCCGAAGACAGCTACAGTGTACTTTCATATAATAAATAAGTAAATCTTTAAAAAAAAAAAAAAAAACCAGTCAATGTGTGCATCAGTGAGGAATATGTAAAAACTTCAAGACAGTTGCTAGGAGAAAAATCTTAAGGTGAAGATATTGTTGCAAAACATTTGTGCCAAAAATAAAGGAGAAGAGGAGACATCATATTCACAGGGTTGTTCTAAAGTGGTACAACTCACTCAAAATATTAGCAAAGCAACATTGTCCAGTATATATTATCCACATTTGACCGGTGAAGAAACTATGGCTTTAAAAACATTAAATAAGCCGGGTGGTGGTGGCACACGAATCCCAGCACTTGGGAGGCAGAGGCAGGCGGATTTCTGAGTTCAAGGCCAGCCTGGTCTACAGAGTGAGTTCCAGGACAGCCAGGGGGCTATACAGAGAAACCCTGTCTCGAAAACAAAATAAAACAAACCAAACAATCAAAAAACCAAAAAATATTAAATAAAATGTTACATGTCATGAGTACTGTATCCTACGTGGAAAATGCAATGTCTAAAATAAATTATTTAAAAGCGACCCAAAAGATTACATGTTTTTGCCCACAGCTGTACAGTAAACGGTAGAAAAGATAAGCGTGACTGTGAACCTCTAGTGATTGGCAGCTCTTTGGCCCAGCACCCGCAGTAGAATCTTGCGGATCAGCAACCACATAGCCCTTCCCAGTAGAAAATACACTGAAGATTCTCATCGTGGACGCTAGATGGCGATGTTGCCACAGGCTAGCTCTGCTGCAATGCGGCACAAACATCTTTTCAAAACAGATGTTCTAGAAGGCGGAAGAAAACCGGCTCGTCTAATTTATACAGTTGACATTTCAGAGCCAGTGCTTAGAATTATAGGGGGCAGCTCTACTGCAGCTATATTTTTCCTTTAAAATATACACGGTGAAAATATTTATCAAGAGTTTATGACTATAGCTCCAAATTTTTAGTTCAGTGAAACAACAAACCCCACAACGCAGTCTCATTCCCCGGATCTTGCGCCATCTTATCCCATGAATACTTTGAATAAGTAGGTTTTTTTTTCAGTCTTTTCTGATATATCCACAGGCACAAGAGCAGATATGAAAAAATATTTCCCTTCCTTCTTTGATTTTTGTGCGAATGTTTTACACAAATGTCTGGCCTCTGAGGTTTTTCTGAAGCAATGCTTATGACAGGATTGTCTGTGTTCACATAAAAAAAAGAAAAAAAAAAGAAAAAGAAAAACCCTGTTCTTTTTCACAGCATCCCAGAGCTTCTGGATGGAACACTAAGTTTTCCATATGCCTCACTGGTGGCCATGGTAACTGGTATGTTTTAGAAATAATAATATAGTCAATACACCTTTACTTCATGGGCAGGTACCCCTGTAATGCAAGTTGTGTGAGTCCAGACGTGTGTTTGTGACTTTGGCGAGCATCTCCATACCACGTGGGTATGGAGATTTGAGTTCTCTGTAAGCCAAAGCACACACGATTATGAAGATAGCGGATCTGGTTACTATGGTAACTGGTTAGGTGGTGGGGCTTCATTTTCATCACCAATGGTATATGTTAGGCTAAGCACCTCTTTATTGAAGAAATTCTGTGGTTTTGGTTTTTGCAGCAAACTCTGAGTGTCCAAAATGAGAAGAAAACAATGTAATCATCAAATAACGGGCATATATAACACACACACACACACACACACACACACACATATACATTGTCTGTCTGTGTGTGTGTGTGTCTGTGTTTTCCATCCGGGTGGTGATCCCTAGGAGCTCTAAAATAACTAGGTTTTATGAATTGTCTCAGTCAGATCTAAGCATAGCTCCTTGGGTCCAGCCATCTTTACATAAGCAAATTGTAATGTTAGTTACCCTCAATCAATGGATAAGGTATTTATTACTAACAATAACAGAATCGCAGCAAAACCCTATAGAACATGTAGAAAATGGGGCCATGATAGAGGTAACAGGAACAGCCTGTGCTGCACTACAGAGCTCCTTGGGAATAAAACCCCAGCTAGTCTGGTTCTGTTCTCTAAGGAGTTTTTCTTATTCAAGAAAGTCTCTTTCTGGCTGTGCTTTGAGCATTCTCATCCTTAGACGGGAGTTTGGAAGAGTTGAGGTTACCATAGAAATGGACCGTCATTAATCTGCTTGAGTTCCGAGCTCTAAAATGATCGATAACAAAACCTTACCTAGGGAAACTAAGCCTCAGAGTGGCCAGAGGCCTTTGCCCATAGTAGCAAGCATGTGATGAGGCCATGGTCAGAACCCAAGCCTGTTCTTTTCGTCAGCACGTTGGCACCTTGGTGTGCTCTCTGGGAACTGACTTCTTTGTATTTATGTGTGGTATATGACTACTAACAGTTTCCTTTCAGTCAGAAACAATGGGACAGCTGTGGTCCCTGACTACAACTGTGCACTGGGGGCCCCTTAGCTCTTCTGCCTTTAAAGACAACACACTACCATCACTTCTCAGTTCATCCTCAAGGGGTCATCTGAACCACAGACTATCATTTCAGACCCAGCTCTCCCTGTAAGGGATCAGAAATTCTAGGAAGAAAAAGAAGCATAATAAGCCGATACATACAGTCAACAGTTAAGTACCAGGTGCTTATGCACGTACTTGGGAATTTATAATTCCAATGAGTTGGTCAGCTCTATTATTATTATTTAAATGAATCTGATAGGTATTTAAACGATACATCACTATGACAAACACATGTGCATGTGCATGGGCATGTGTGCGTACACACACACACACACACACACACACACACACACTTGTGGGCTCTCTTTCACTCTGTCTCCTGTCTGTCTGTCTTTATGCTTGCTTTCTCAGTGTGTTACAATTCACTATTTTCTTGTGCATTCTCCAGACATGTATGAATGTGATAGCATAATTATAAACAAAATATCTTCCTGAGACTATGCGTCATATTAAATTTTCTTGATTTGGCTTTTTTTTTGAGAATTTTATTTTTAGAATACTTTATCACACAGAAATACTTTATTCCTGACCTAGTCCCCTTTGGTGGGCATTTAGTGCCATTTGGATCCCGCATTTTCACAAACAATACATAATGAATTTCATGCCCATGCCATTTTTCACTTGTCCAAATACATTTGTAGAATAAATTTATAAACATTCAATTGCAGGGTAATAACCCATGCAGTTTTTATTTTCATAAACATTCCCGCATTGTCCATTATAAGCATTGCCAACATCTACTTCATCAGCAATTCATGAAGGTGCTTATTTCACAGTGTGGCTCACATAGCTTAAACAATTGCATCTGGTTTTTTTTTTCCCCCAGTCTGACAGGTAAAAATGGTATTTATCTCCACTGCAAGTGACTTCTCTTGTTTTGAGTAAAATTAGGCAAGTTTTTAAAAGTTTACGGGACACTACTGGAAAAGTTAAGACATTGTCAACCACTGGCATTAGCAAACCAATCAGAGTTAGACTTAATAGACAAATGGTGATGTAGGGGTGGCTTGTGAGTTCTCAGAGGATGTATAGATTGCTATAGATTGCTTGTGAGCTCTCAGGAGACGTATAGATGGCTTGGGAGCACTCAGGAAATGCATAGATGGTTTGTGAGCACTCAGAGAGAAGATGTATAGATGACTTGTGAACTCTCATAGGATGTATAGATGGCTTTTAAGCACTCAGGAGATATATAGATGGCTTGTGATCATTCAAGAGATGCGTAGATGATATGTGAGACACAGAGAGAGGATGTATAGGTGGCCTGTTAGCACTCAGAGGATGTATAGATGGCTTATGAGAACTCAGGAGATGTATAGATGGCTAGTGAGCACTCAAGAGATGTATAGATGGCCAGAGAACACTCAGGAGATGTATAGATCTTGTGTGAGCACTCAAGGGGATGTATAGATGGCCAGAGAGCACTCAGAAGATGTATAGATTGCTTGTGAAGTCTCAGAGGATATATAGATGGCTTGTGAGCACTCAGGAAATGTATAGATTGCTTGTGATCACTCAGGAGATGTATAGATGACATGTGAGCGCTCAGAGGCTTGTGAGTGTTAGCTTCCCTGGTTTTGGGTAAAGAAATCTCTGGGAAGCACCTAGGCCCAGTTTTGTCTTCAGACCCTGTGCTAAGGGACAATGACATTTCCTTGGTCCTGTGGCTATGACTTTTCTCAGATTTGATGCATGCATATTATTTGTGACTTAGGCAAGCAGCTCATATGAAGGTGTGGGAGATGAGGTAGTTATACAAATCATTCCTCTCCATGGTGGATATTTCTCTCCTTTCCATTGCTTCTCCTCAGCCTGTAATACAGTCTTCCTGAGAGTGAACATGTGCCACTGTGGCTCCAGGGAAAGATGGTGGCACAAGCACCACGTTTCCATTCATCAGGTTACATGGGTGGCATTTGTCTTCGCAACCCAGTGCTGACCTCTTACATGCTATGAAGAAGCCAAGGGCAGCAAAAGCTGTATTTTTCTGATTCTAAATCCAAATGGGAAGAGGAAATTAACTGCAATGGAAGGCAGTGTGCAGGGATGCCCAAATAACTACTCCAGCAAGAAGCTGGTGTCCCTCAAATTCGTTATTTATTTCTTTTACTAAGTTGATTTAATTGACCAAATGCTTTGCTTTTAGATGTGCAAGGCTTCAGATTGCTGTTTGATGAGCAGAAGCCGCAGCTAATGAGAAAATATAATGAGGCCCCAGAAAACATTTTAAAGTATTAAGTATCATCTTTATTACAGCCTTTTCATAAAAATGTCCTTACGTGTTACCATGGCAAGAACATGAGCTTTGGAAAAAATAAACCTAGATCAAGCGTAGCTTCAGCTAGAGCTCTTAACATGACGCTGAGAGGATTATCAAACCTCTATAAGCTTATCTACAGGATAATTAAGAATCTGCACTCATTCAGTAACTATCAAATGGATCATTAGGTCTGCTCTGTGGTAGCTGCAACACAGAGAGTGGCCAAAACCATTTGATATTGAGTCTCCTACACCCCATCTGGCACTGCTCCCACAATCAGGTAACATTGCAGCCTATTTAGTAAAATAACAAAGCCGAGCATTCTAGAATATTCCAGGGTGATCTGGGGTAGGGAGGGGAGGCGAGCGTTTAAATTGGGAGTGCTCGTCTCCTTCAACCTGTAAGATAAGATGAAGGTGAAGAGAATGGTGGGCCGTGAGTTAGGAGACAAAGCAGAAGCATATCATCGTGAGGACCGAGCAAAACAGCAGCATAATATGAGACTCTTGTGAGTCAGGCAACAGAATTAGACATCCATCCCAAACCAATGACTATTCCCGGGAGAGCTCTAGGCAAAGACATCGTAAGTTGATTTCTACTTTATAATGCTCACTCTGTAGCTGCGGAAAGGGCTGGAAGAAAGCAAGGCTATGGGGCAAGAAGCAACAACAGCTTCAACCCAGAAATGGTGAGGGCGGGGGGGGGGGGGGGAAAGGAGTAAATGAGTGCGATAATGTGCATCCCTAGTGCTAGCACGGGGTTAACAGGCATCTGAGAAGATGACGGAATTGGAGAAGAATCTGAAATTTCTAACTGTCACAACTAAAACAATCACAATGCTATTCATGGAGAGTAAATGCAGAAGAGGGACCAGGAGAAATGCAGATGCGAGTGTGTCCTCTGGGACTTAGATGCCAACGAAACAGCCACTGGAGCTTCCAAATGGCTGTTAGATCCATGAGTCTGAAGCTCAAACATGACCTGACATGATTAGTCTCAATGTTGCTAGTATGTATGTGGTAACAAATTGGAAAACAGTGAGATTGTTCAGGTTGAAAATCCAGAGCAGAAAATAGGAGTCTGAGGACTACAGTGGTCTCAACCCAGAAATACTTATGCTATTTTATCCTATGGCTGGGTTTTAGAGTTTCTGGGGGAGTTAATGAAGATCAAACATGTTAACACAATATCCCTGAAAAGGATATAAGATTCTCTGGCACTGAGGCTCAGGAACCTGCATTTCTCAAAGTTACCCAGTCTTAGAACTCTGATGCAAGTGATAAGTAAAGGCAGAAGAACATTTGGATAAAAGGTCAGGTCATGCAATGTCGTGGGGCATGTATGTATCAGTGATGGCGTGCTTGGCCTCTGTGTGGAATATCTTTTCCCTGTGCCATTCTATAGGGTCCTTCACAGAAATCCCACAGAGAGTGTGCTTTAATAGGAGAAGTGGCCAATGGTGCCATGTGCGGTGAAGAAAGAGTACCAGCATCACTGGTAACTTGAACATCAGTAAGTAGCCATGAAAGGGGATTAGCACATTACTGTGTAGTGTTGCTTAGGACTCTGATACTAAAGCCTGCAATAGTACTGCTTAAACAGAAGAAATATTTCTCCTTCAAGTCCAATAAATCTTGGCATAGTCTTTCGTTCTGGGACGGAGTTCTGTTATTGTATTGACCAGAGGCTGCGCTCTCATTCCCACCTTATGAGTAATTCATATTCTCAAGTTCATATCATGGTGCAAGTCAGCTTCTGGCACTTGAGCTTTCTCATTGATGTTCCACCACCAGGAAGGAAACAGAAAACAAGACAATCAAGGACCCCACCCTTTAATAAGTTCCATGATTCTCCTACAAGCCTCTCCCCAGTGACAATCAAGGCGCAATCAGAACTAACTGCAAAGAAAGCTAGGCAATCTGGTCTGTTGAATGGCAAGTGCCTGGCTGGTGAACATTTAATAGTCTTTTATAATGCCAAATAGAAAGGCTGTATACTACAGAACCATTAACAGTCCCTTTAGAAAGTAAGTTGATAATCTGGACCCTTGGGGGCACCCAGAAACTAAACCACTAACCAATGAGCAATCTTGGGTTGGACCTAGATTCCCAATCCCCACACATATGTAGCAGATGTACAGCTTGGTCTTCATGTGGGCTCCCCAAGAACTGGAGCAAAAGGCATGGGGCTGTCCCTGAATCTGTTGCCTGCCCATGGATCCTGTTCCTCTAGCTGGACTGTTGTGACTGGCTTCAGTGGGAAAGAATGTGTCTAGTCCTGCAGTGACTTGATTGTAGAGAGCCGCACCTGAGCCGGCAGCCTCCATTACAAGATGGCGCCGGCATCCGGTTTCTTCTCCCTGTAACACGTAGTCTGCACATGTCCTAGGGCCAGAGCGCGCCAAGTCACAGCCTATCCCGAGACGTCTCATGAGGTAATGAGCAAACAGCCAATCAGAGATGAACACGCCGCTCCAGGGTGTATATAAGCAGTGCATTCTCCAGGGCTCACTCTCTCCTCGCCACATGGTAATAAAGGTTTGCTGCAGAAGGATCCTGTGTGTGTCCATGTGTTCCTGCCGGCGGGAAAATAGCGCGGACCACACTTGATGTGCTAAGGTAGATGAATATCTGGGGGAGGGCTCCCGCTTCTTAGAGGAGAAGGGAATGGGGAGGGACTGTGTGAGGGAGACCAGGAGGAAAGAAGGAGTGCTATAATTGGAATGTAAAGTCAATAAATAAATTAATGAAAAAAATTAAAAAATGAGTCAAAAAAAGAATAGAAGACAAAATAGGAAGAGAAGGTAGAAAGCTTGCAGATGTTTGGTTTCCCATGTAAGTGCGTTATTTACACTGCATCTTTTGTGAATGGTTTGGATGTTTGGCGATTTAGAACAAGTTATTTCAATTTCTGAATGCTGAGAAGGCTGTCAGAGAAAAAGGCTTTGCAGTCAGAGGGGTTTGGGCAAGACAAGCAACTTGACTGCTGAGGTGGTCATGTGAGCTGAGGGCTTTGTGTTTACGTAGAGGTTTCCAAACTTTAACCTTCTCCTTAAAACACAGTTCTGGGGGTTGGAGAGATGGCTCAGCAGTTAAGATCACTGGCTGCTCTTCTAGAGGACCTGGATTTGATTCTCAGCACCCACATGGTCACTCACAACCATCTGTAATTCCAGTTGCAGGGATCCAATCTCCTCTTCCAGCCTCCAAGCACTTATAAGGTAGACAGACATACAAGCCTGTGAAACTCCCATATACATAAATCAGCAAGATAAAAACAAAGAGAAAGAAACCATTCCGACTCAGTTGGTATGACCAGTTCTGCATTTCTAACAAGTTCTCAGCTGGTGACAAAGCTGTTCTTAGATCCCAGTTTGGAAGTGGTGGAAGTAGAAGGGGTAGACATGGAGGAAAGCTCCCTATCACTCGAGCTGGAGAGACAGCTCTGTAGTTCACACTGCACCCCCTTACAGAGCCCTTACAGAGGCTCTGACTTTGGTACCTAGCACCCACAACAGCCTGTAACTCCAGCTCTAGAAACAAGTAGTACCTCCATGACCATGTACGTTCATATGAACCCCTACCTCCACCAGGCATGCACCTGGTGTTCTTTGTTTGTTTTGTAAAGAAGGCTGTGCGAGAGAAGGGAAAAGCAATGTCCAAGCGGGCATAGACGATTTGTAAAAGCTGAGGATTTAAATACTCATAGTGGTAGTAAAGCCAGTGCATGTGGCTGGGTAGCCTTCTCAGTGTACTCAGCAGCCAAGCCCAGATGCAGCAGCACGGAAGACAGATGAGCAGCTCTGAGAAGAAAACTTCATTTCATTTGGAGAATGAAATAGTTCATCTTGCCGCACGCTTGATAGGCACATGGAAATGTTGACATTCACTTCTGTGGTAGGAATCACACACACAACGTTAACTAACATAACAGCAACAAAACGAAATACCTCTGCTACTGAAGTCCTTATATGCCTTCTTCTTCAGTGTTGTTGGGTAAGTCAGTCAAGCCACCGCTGATGATGTCCCCTTCTCTCCATGCAAGACTTTCTAAACTGGAGATCCTTAAATTGAATCTGGGTGTGTTGGTCCAAGACAGTTAATGACTTCCAGAAAGCCCAGTTCAATTTTGGGGGAGGGTAAGTCCACATACATATGATTTTTAAGGCTTCTAGAATATGGACCCAATGCCATCAGCCCATTTATGACACTTTCAGAAACACTGCTGTCCATCAGGCACCAGCCATCATCCTATTATACATCCCCGCATCTCTGCTACTCTCTTTAATACAACCTAAGAGTCCACTGTTTACCCATTGTCTCCTTAATGGCTCACTTTCATCCTAATGCTATCATCTAAGGGTCCTAGCTACCACTCTTACCTCACAACTAATGTATCTCTGGCATTTCAATAGCAATGCCTGCATGATATGCATGGCACTAATCCATGCTTGCTTGTGAGGCCACATGCATCATTGGTAATTTGGGGTACTCTATCATCACTTTAGGCTGTAATGTCTTTAAATTCAGGTACTTCTCT
>JADRCD010224183.1:9096-22918 GCA_019843815.1 Montemys delectorum | reverse complement strand
AAAAAAAAAAAAAAAAAAAAAAAAAAAAAAAAAAAAAAGAAAACCAGAAAAATTGAAGAGGAAACTAAAAGCAAGCAGTGTAGTGGAAAATAAAGATGTGATAAACAGAATATTGTAAAGAAAAAATAGAGTTCTGCAGGAAGAAGGTCATTAGACCCTGGAAGACAATGTGGGTGATTTAATCACAAATAGTTTTAAGAAACACGAGAAAAGAATCTGCAGGCAACTTGAAATAGACTCTTAAGTACCTTTCAAACCCAAGAAAAATAGGTAGCGAAAAAAATCAATGCATTGAAACCCAACAAAGCTTCAATGTACCATCCCCTTTCAATCAGCTGGACGGAAAATGATGTGTTTAGTACATCCTCCTGCTTCATGTTTGGACCTTTAAATAGGGTATTTGGATTCACAGTCTGTAGCCAGCTCAGATTGTCTCTGCTTCCAGCACGCTCCTGCACTTTTTAAATGACACTAGCCTTCCGAGCAAGATTGATTGTAAACTTGAAAAGGTTATATGTGATGTAATGAATAACACATGCTACCTCCTCAAGCGCATCTCCGGAAGGGCACACACACCGTCTTCTGTACGTTCTCATCATTTAGAAAATGTGGGGATGGATTTTAATAATCAAGCCAAAAGAAAATTTCCTAATACACTTACTTAATGCTCTGCTCTAACTCATTCGCTCCGTGAATACACAGTTATTAGGAGCAAACTATTTTTTTTTTCACAGTCTACAAATGGCTGCGAATAAGTGAGTAGGTGAATGAATACGTTATGTGCAAGTCCCCACGCAATACAGTGTGAAGGTATTAAGATAATTCATACACCGGCCCTTCTCTTAACAGTGATTACAGACTGGTATGAAAAGTAAAACCTTCCTGGAAAACAGTTAAGCATCATCAGAGAGCACACGTGAAAACATACAATAAGAGAGAGGAGGTGTTTGTTGAAATGAGGATGTTAGTGGCCGTCTCAAGAGCTGTGTTGAAACCTTGGAGACCATGGACATACAAAATTCAGACTCCAGGCTGGGCAGTGGTGGCGCACGCCTTTACTCCCAGCACTTGGGAGGGCAGAGGCAGGTGGATTTCTGAGTTCGAGGCCTGCCTGGTCTACAGAGTGAGTTCCAGGACAGCCAGGGCTACACAGAGAAACCCTGTCTCGAAAAACCCAAAAAATTAAAAAATAAAAATAAAAATAAATAAATAAATTCATACTTCAGACAAAGACATCAGGGCATAGAAAGAATGTGGAGTAGAGTGTCCAGGGAAGATATAAAGAGCCTAGTGTGTGCGATTATAAGGGTTGATCCTGGAAACAACACTAGATTGCATTGAACGTTTGTATGAAGCGCATTTCAAGTTAGAGCTATAATGTTCCCTAGGATGATTAGCCACCAATCTGTTGTCGTTATGTGGATTATCTCAATTAAGGTACATAATAACCTTGAGCTCTTCAAGGCTCATGAGGTTCTCCTTACCCAAGCATAATTGGGTGCCACGAGAGGCCAATTCAAATGTCTCACTTCAAGCAGAAGCCATTTATTCACCATTTTATGATTAACTGTGTGTATGTGATTGGGAGGCATAGAGGGGGCTTAACCAGAACAGTATCCATTTTAATTTTTAATTTTTATTATTGTTCATTTTATGTGTATGGATGTTTTGACTCCGTGTATGTCTTTGCACCACATGTGTGCCTGGTGCCTCAGAGGCCAGAAGAGAGTGTCCAACCCCTAGAACTAGTGTTACACATGATCATATGCCACACATAAGCACTCTGCAAGAGCAGTGACATACTGTTGACCATAGAGCCATTTCTGCAGCTCAGAACACTACCTTTTAACTCATTACCACAACACATATAGTTTACCTTACATCAACATTATAATTTCGATTTTTAGTAATTCTTTATATGAGCAAAGAATAATTCAAATGCAGTTTGAATTTTCCAGGAAAATTATAGAGGAGTTAGAGAGATGGCTAGCCATTAAAAGTACATGTTGCTCCTCCAGAACTCCTGGGAGTTCGATTCCCAGGACCCACCTGGTGGTTTTCACCCATCTGGAACTCTAGTTCCAGGGGATCTGAAGTCCTGTTCTGGTAACTTTGCAGGTAGCAGGCACACATGTGTGGCATAGCCATATACAGGGGCAAATCAGTCCTCAATATAAAATAAAATAAACACTTGGAAAAAGATAGAATTATAAAGGTCTGTAATATCTATATTACAAGGTTTTTTTTTCAACACAGTCATACATGATTGATTGTGTAAAATCCTTTGAGATTTTCATCCATTTCCTCAGTACTTTAATAGAGAGATTATCCTTTGAAATGCTTGTCATGTTATTGTCTTGGTCAATTTCTTTTCACGAACTGTCATCACATTTGAATTCTGACAAATATTTAACAATGACTCAAATAGTCCCCCACTTGTGTTGACTTAAGTGACATCCTTAATAACTTGCATTTTCATTCCATATGTATTTGATATTCTTAAGTGTTGTTATCTGAAGCGACAGAGAATTTAAACATTGGGTGGTAGGAAGAGAGGATACAACAAGAGGAGACAGGGCTGTGCAGGGGCAAGGTACTCAAGTGGGGGCTCCAAAGAAGAGGTGCCACCTCATTAGTTAATATTTTCATAATATGGCATGTCTTATGGCCCTAATGTAAAGTCTTACATTATGAGAATATGGATGTTGCTGTTATTTTATGGCTCCTAGTTCACACTATGAGGAGAAAGCTGGTCCTCACCAACAGTATCATGCAGTATGCTCCATATCATACAGTTCCCAGTGGATGGAAATAACATGCAAAGGCAGCCTGGATTTCCTGCTTTCCTCGGCAGTGCAGCGATGAGTCAGGTATCCATACGTGCTGATTGGCATGAGCATGGTCTAAGGGCCTGTAAACATCAGGAGCTCATCTTTCTCCCATTGTCTGCTAACATCTTAATGCTTTCCTCTCTAATATTTTTAATTTGTACTTTTTTTCTGAAACATATGTAATTCATTTAAAGACTGCTTCCTGTTCCAATCCATAAGTTTTGATATAATAATCTTTTTTTATAATGCATAGCAACACATTTAAAAATTTCTGAACAGGGTGATTACCTTTTGGTTTAGGGTTCTTTTTTTTTTTTAAATTTGATTCTCTAATAATTTCAAATATCTGCATAAAGTGGGCTCTACAACCACGAGTGCTCATTTAAACTGCTTTGGGAACCATTATGTGTCCAAGTTTGTTAAATAGTATACACATGTATAAAAGTAAATAACATTTGTACTCTTTATGATTTCTTTAGAATTCTTTGGGATTCTGTATGATTAAATCAGATCAAAGTTGTTAGTTTTTCTGTAGCATGCAATGAATATTTATAAATATTTGATGACATTTTTCTTGTTTCTGAATTAACATCTGATAGTTATGAATTTTTCTACATTGCTGTGTGTGTCTGTAATGTATATACATGTTTCCATGTGAGTATAGAAATCCACGGGCATGTGTGCATGTGTGTGTGTGTGTGTGTGTGTGTGTGTGTGCTCATGGAGCCCATAGCCCTATATTGATGTCTTCTTTAATGACTTTTCCCTTTGTTTTTTGAGAGAGTGTCTCACCTAAACCTGAACTCACTGTTTTGGCAAGAAACAAAGCACCTATCTTGCTAAATGCCAAGGTTACAGACGTGTACCATCGTGCCCAGCTTTTATGTAGGTGCTGGCGATCTAAGCCTGGTTTCCCAGACATCTCTCCAAGCTCTCTTTAAATATTTTGTTCTTTATTTGTTGTTATATATGGTACGTTTTTACTGCTATACACATGCATTTTGAATTTTTACTTACGATTTAAAATTATTAATTATATTATATTGTAGCCACATTCGCTTTCTGTACCTTAACATTTTCATGAAAGAATTTTCCTCTTTCTCTGTCCTACGTCTTCGTTTTAGTGTAACTCTTTTTTTTCCTTCCTTTTTTTTTTTATGTATATGGGTATTTTGCCTGGGTGCATGCCTGTGTATCATGTCTGTGCAGTGCCCTCAGAGGGAGAAGAGAGCATCAGATATCCTTGGAATTGGAGTTGCAGGCAGTTGTGAGCTGCTGCGTAGGGGTTGGGAATTGAACCTAGGTCCTGTGGAACAGCAGCCAGTGCTCTTAACTGCTGAGCTGTCTCTCCAGCCCCTTTGTGGACTCTTATAGGTAGAAGGATTGATATTTTTAAGGGTTTATCAATGTTTTGAATATAATAATGCCTAAAATTCAGACACAATTTTTCAAGTAACCTCTTGTTTTGTTTTGTTTCATCAGGGTCCACTACGTAGCCCAGCCTGGTCTCAAACACAGTCCTGTTCCCTCTTCAGCTTTCTAAGCACAGGGATAGTAAGCACTCAACAACTGTCTTTCTAACTATTCTTTTAAAAAAAAAATTTGGTGAGTTAACCATCCATGATGACTTCACTGTGACGTTGCCCTGAAAACAATATGTATCTTTACATCATGTAACTGTTTACCACTCCCATGGCCCTCCCTGAGAGAAACGTGGCCGGCCCTCCCTGCAAGAACTCATATTTTAAAAATTATCATTCATTTCTTGGTCTACCATTTTAGTGAAAGTGAAATCTGAACAGACAATCAGCTTAATATGAAAAATAATTTCACGTCCCCCTCCCCAGGACCTTAAATTAATCTACCCGGGTTGCCATGCCAAAAATACTGTATATTGAATGGCTTAAGCCACAGAAATTTGTCATCTGAGGCTGGACATCTAAGGGGAGGCCTCCGGTCCTGGTAAGCCTGTATTCCTGATTTGTTGATGGCTGTCGTCATTTCTTATAAAGGGAGTGCTAGCTAGCTCATCGGCGTCTCTTCTTGTGAGGGCACTAATTCCAACCTGAGGGTTCCATCCTCAACCCCTCTACAGCCTGTCATTTTGGAAGGATCCCAGCACTCTATTCATTTCGTATCCCGTCTCATCTACCTGTCAGTGCTGACATCAGTCTTCTAGTCACTAAGAACAAAGTGCTTCTTTGCACCTCAGATCCTCTAACAGCATCAACTTCTGCCTCGGGTCTTCTAACCTGTGTTCTCCCTATAGTTCTGGAACCTAGGGGTTTCATGAGCTCTCCTTGAATGAATGCAAAGGCCTATCCATGATGTACAGAGTTCCCCCATATGGCCAATGTTACTCTCCTCTCCGAGCACGGACCTTTTCTAACCAGCTTTCTCCAGTGATTTGTGTGAGCTGAACAATCTGAACGTCCGTGTCTTTCATGTTAGAAAGGGGAAAGTGGAGAAATATAATAATATCCATTCATCTCATGCAGTCATTCTGAGAAAGGGCAATCAGAGACAGCAATATGCTGCAAATTAGAAATGTTAAATATAGCAAAAGCAAACAGAGGTTCTCGAATAATGGGTTTTAATTATCATGAATTGATATGATTTATTTTGTCTGAGGATATTAAAGTATATTATAACTGCATTATAATCCCTCGAAGAGACCATGAATGCTTCCAACCCAGCAACCACAGAACAGTAAAAGGCCATTTGGGATTTAGTTGTAAACTAAGTATTATTGACTCCATTTTCAGAGATTACACATGCAGTTTCTAGAATGGTGTACTGCTGAAGCAGTCTTCTCGCGACGTGTGTTGAGTAGTAAGAATGGTCAACCTGAGTGATGCGTTCTCCAGGATCCCCAGCTCAGAAGTAAGAGAAAGAGTTGCATATACAAGCAGCCTTGACTGTAGGCAAGTGGGACCCTGGGGGGTTTAGAGCAGAAGTCTCTTCTGTTGTCTTGCTATGCTCCACTGTCATCGGTTGGTGGGATGGTTGGGTTTTCTCCAAAAAGGAAAAAAAAAAACCAGGTCAGCTGAAAAGGTTATTTACTGTTAAGTGTGAGTTCAAAGCTAAAGTACTTGGTGCCTGGAGAAGACATTTTGAGGAGAGATGGAGAGGTTCTAACTGGTCAAGAAGTAGAAGGAATAATCTAATATCCTATGACACAGTAGGTAGGATAAATCAGTTGACAATTAGTTCAATGTTTTCAATGTCCTCAATACAAAGACATTATAATTATCAGAGGTGAAGAATATACCACCCAGTCTGCTCATTTCACGTTATATACACTATTAAAACATTGTACTGTACTGCTCAAAATTGATAATTATTGCTTGTGAATTTTTTTTTTTTTGGAAAAGCACATTAAATTTTCTTTAAAGAAAGAACTGTTTAAAAGCTTTGAGGTCTAGCATTACCTGTTAACATTTTATGTTGGTAAGAAAAAAAAATCCCACTAATTAAAAATAATTTTTTACTGGATTGTCCCACATTAAAAAATAGTGAAGAACACTAAAGCATTTACCGCCCAGAACATGGGCTATTGTGTCTTTGGTTTTCTCTTTTCTATTAAACCAAGGATTAGTGAGGAGTGAATTGAGCATGCGAGTGATCCCTGGCATTCACACCTAATGAATTCCATCTGATTTTAAAACTTCTAGCAACTCGATTTGCAGTACAGCAATTTCAGACTTGAGGCTTCACTCGGACTCGAAAGTGTGAGATGAAGACAGGGAATCACATGCTCTGTCATAGTGTTTCTTGCCACACAGATGGAGGAACACAGGAACCCTGTGGTTCTATCATACCTGCTCAGCTCTTGGTCCTGAGGCGGGGCCAAAGCCTAATGGTTTAGTCCATCATTTTTCCATTGTCATGTATTGGCATGGCAGATCTACTTATATGTGTTATTCCGTTGTGTGGGTGCTGTTTCCTGGTAACATGAATTAATTTCCTGTCGACATGAGATGCTGAGGCTCAGAAGTGTTTTGATTTTCAAGCTTTGTCAGTATTTCTTTGCATATTGCAATATTTGCATGTGTATAATGATCTTGGAGTGAAGATCCCTAATGAGATTTACACATGCTTCACACGCACACTTCATTCACATAGCCTACAGTAAATTTTATATAACTTGTTTATAGTATAAAACGTATGTAGCTATAGAATAGCATGCAATGTCAATACACAAAAGGAAGTTTCATAAACTGGAATTTTTCTGCTTACATGTCATATCAGGACTCAGGAAATGGGATATTTGGGAAACGATTTTAATTTCAGATCTGTGGATATAGGCAGGACTTGTTACAGGCAAAATAGTCAATACGTTTTATATAGAATTATTCTCTGGCTTGAATAACAGTATCTGCAAAGGCCTTTCATGTCTCTGTTCAATCACATCAAAGGTTGGGTGATTTTGATACATATGACACTATGAAATAGAGTTTTATCTGACTCTTGATAATTTTGCCAACTGTGGTTAGAGGGAAGAAAAGGCCACAGTAGCAAGACAGAAAGGCATAATTGATTACTTTATTAGGGTGTCGTTACAGCATGAAATGGCCATCCTAAGAGCGTAAGAAAGTTTGACTAATAATGGTTTTCTGACATCAATAAAATTAGCTGTTTTTCATCTCTGTTGTGAAATTTCTGACTCACTTCAGCCCTGTGTATTATTCTATTATGGCATGATTATTCTCATTATGTTTCCCCAAACCTATCAACAGATAGAGTCTAGACTCTAATTATCTCTATATTTAGTCAAAATAGTCAGGCTTCATCTGTTTCCAGAACAGTTAATGTATTTGGCTCATTACTCTGAAAACACTGAGTACAATTTAGCTCTGGCATTAGCTTATGTAAGGAGCATAAAGGTCCACTGTGTGACAATTTTATCCTTTCGCGGTGGCAGTGAGTCAGGAAATAATAGCTGTTATTTCTGATCACTTACTGTGTCCCAGACACTATGTTCACCTTTTATATGTATTATTCATCTAGTTCTCACAACAGCAAATTATTCCCACTGTACCGGTTTAGAAGCTTTCCACAAGTAACGCACCAACAAAGCAGGGGCAACAAGCATCTGGTGTCAAAGCCCGAGCCTTGAGTCCTTTGCTCTGTGATGTCCCTGATTCCACAGACTCTGATGTTAAGTTTGGTATTCATACAGGCTACACACAGTTATGTCTGTATGTCTGTGTATGTCTGTATGTCTGTGTGTGTGTGTGTGTGTGTGTGTGTGTGTGTGTGTGTGTGTGTGTGTGGGATTGTTGAGACAGGGTATCACTATGTAGTCCTGGATGACTTAGAACTCACTATGTAGACCCAGATGGCCACAAACGTTCAGATATCCACCGGCCACTGCTTCCTGAGTGCTAGCGTAAAAGGCTCATGTTCCGTGCTAGCATGAGACTGCTTTCTAATATAAAGACAGCATTCATTTGGACTTATATATGGGTGAGATTATCACGCTTCTGCTCTAGAATGATTTTGCACTGTGCTTCGTGGAAACCTCAAGGTCTGTGAGTTCTCGGACACTGGGATTGACTTCCACTACAGGCTTCTTCATCTACTCTTGCTTAGTCACCCCTTCCTCTGGCTCTCTGCCATGTTCCTTCGTGTCTGATGCTTTCTGACCCTGCAGTATCCTCAGACTCCATTATGTATTACTTCTTCATGAAAAGACATTTCTAGAGCCAGGAGGGATTGTACAGTGGTTAAGCTCTCTTGACACTCTTGCAGACGACTCTGGTTTGCTTCCTACCACCTGCTTTTTCATGATAGAGAAAACCACTTGTAGCTTTAACTCCAGAGAATCTGACATGGTACACAGACATATACGCAGGTAAAACACCCATATGTATTAAATAAAAATAAATACGTTTTAAAGGCTTTTTTTTCTCCTGGTCTTTTTCTCAGGCTGACTATGGTCTGGTGTGAAACCTACCAGTGACTGAACAGGGACATTTTCCGAGATCAAGTTGGGAGCCACACCGTCGGGCCACTGCTTACAGACTCTCGAAAGGCCTCAAAGAACTGGAGATAGTGAAACCAGGCAGGGCTATATCCACTTCACTTAGAGACATAGCAGAGGACTTGCCCTGGTCTGTGATGACTGACAGAGAAGCTAGCTTCTTCAAATTCGTGGGCACCAGTACAAGGTGGCACAGACAACCGAAGTACAGTGCAAATATGACCCCATCAAAGTGACCTATCAAAACCCTCCCACACTCCTCCAACCAGTCTTCCTCAACTCTCAATCCAAATCAGGGCCTACTCCGTGCCCTTTCCATAGAACTGCTTGAAGCTATTATCAAAGGTTATAGATGCATCTTAATTTTCTGTACCTTTACTTTTTCTTCTACCCTGAAAACGCAAGCTCAGGGACAGTGGGAGTTCTTGCTCAGACATAAGCACTCCTGAATTCTCTATCTTGGACATGTTGGTGTTGCCAGGGACCATTGGTTAAATGGAAGAATAGAATTAATTTATATAGTGGTGTCTTTTCAAGCAGATGCCGGCTAACGTTAGTCTGTGTTGGAGGGACAACTCAGTGAAGTACATCATAAAGCTTGAATATATGCTCTCAGTTCTGAAACGAGATGAAATATTTCTGTTTACTTTGGAGCTAATTTTATGAAAATTCTATCTTTAAAACTTCAGAGAATTACTTTCATGAAGTTACTGAGAAAGCATAAGAAAGGGGTAAGGGAGCTCAGCATTTACTCTGATGAAGACTTAACGCTGGGATGACACATGTTTTCAACACTGTTCACAGTACTTAAAAACATTAAATATATATAAGTAATATAATGTATAACATACCATATATTATACTTATTTATATACTTATATATAAATATATTTAAATATGGATATATAATGTAATATAATATATATTCTTAGAGTGATAGTAAAGAACACAGCTCTTAAATTATTAAACTACTTTCATCAGATAAAATTTCTATGCATGGGAGTAATAAAAGAATAGATAACACTATGAGGTGAACAACATTTTTAACAAAATTTATAATGGCCAGGGAAAACATTGGTGACTTTCTGACCACCAACTGTTAACTTCAAAGTCTATAAACACTGTCTTGTTTGACTACTAAATGTCAAGAGATTTAAATGTATTTATTAATCAGAAGATTAAATTTATTAAGTGTCAGGATGACTATTAAATGTCCAGTTGTTAAAATGCTTGGTGGGCAAACATTGGTCGCAATGCCCTTGTAAAAAAAACAGGGTGCAAAGGCATGCTTGTAATCCAAGCACTGGGGAGGCAGAGACAGGAAAGGATTCATAGGGCTTGCTGACCAGCTAGTCTAGTCAAAGGAATGTTGAGATTCAGTGAGAGGCCCTGTCTCAACAGGCAAAGTGGTGAGTGGCTAGACGAAATACTTGGCATTGTTTCTGGCCTCTGCACACAGACACAGACATGTGGCTGTATCCAAAACACACACACACACACACACACACACACAGACACACACAGACACACACAGACACACACACAAGGATATGTGCATTCATATATACATACACCAAACATATATACCAAACACTATTTTACAGAAATAAGAAGTTTAAAGAGGGCATTATGAAGTCAGAACTCCGTAGTTAAAATCTATTTTGCATTGCATAGGAATCCATCGACATTCAACTTTTTAATTAGAAGGATAATTCACACTCGTTAAAATGTTAGAAACACTTAAAAAGTGTAAGCAAAACACTCCAGTCTTACCAATTGCAAGAAAATCTAAGGAGCATATGGTCCACTTCCTTTCAGTCTATCTGCTGTGTGCTTAAAAAGAACCATTTCTGTAATAAGTGTGCATTATGCAAGACTGATTATGGTTTTAGAGTTTATCTTTTATGTTTTCTTAAAGTGAAGTATGCATGCAACACAAAATACTTTGAGAAAATAGAAAGTAAAAGAAAACGTGAACAAATTCCCTATGCCACTGCCCACACACAGAACCATTCCCGAAATCCCAGCATATGCTCACCAGACTTTTTCTAGAACAATTTCTCATGTTATATTGGATATTGATTTGAGCACAACTAACACAGAAACATTCACAAGTCCCTTGTTGTAGAATAATTTCTGTGAGCTAACCATGTGTTCTCTATTTTGGTTTATCTCCATCTCTCATTGTGGCTCAATAGAACGAAGATCAGAATAGATGCAGGCTATAATTGTAATGCGCCCTTTATTGAGTTCATGAGTGGGCTAATACATAAGACCAGATTGTCAAATCAAGCAGAGACTCTGTGAAGCAATAAACTTTGTTAATAATTGCAGAGTATGGGCCACCAGAAAGCACAGACAAAGCAGAGAGTCTGAGATATCAAAGGGCACTTCACAGGTCCTGTCTACCCATATGAGACATGGACTCCCTGACCTAGAATGACACATGAGGTTTCAGATGGTAGATGTCAGGCTTGTACCGCAACAGAGGAAGTGTGGTTAGTGTCTGAACTGTCTCCACCTTAGACTCAAGAGTTCTGTAAATTGTTATGTTCTTCAGGGAAGCTGTGTTGAGGATCTAGAGACGCTGGGCTTCTTTGCTAAGCAGTCCTTACCAAAGGCAACTTACTGAGGCCTCCTAGAGATATGTACCTTTCTGTATAGCAAATATTTTTAAGTTATTTATCTGAACTTCCAGCTGATGAAGAGACTAGATGGAGTTAAGTTGCCTTTATTCTCTCTTCGGGATAGATTCTCCCACACACGCAGAGAAATAAATTGATTTTCTATAAAACCAGTTCTACCCCCCCCTCTCCCAAACAGGTCACAGTTCTATAAACCCCCTTCACACAGGTGGGATTTGTGATAATGACCATTGGTGAGTTTATTCTGAATTAAAAAAAAAAAAACTTAGACATTTTCTCTTCAACATTTCCTCTCTCTGGGCGGTTCTCTTATTCCTATCTACTTAACACATGAGATTGGTAGAAACTTCTAGAAGACAGCACAAGAGAAAATCCAGAGGACTCTGGGTATTGCCATGGCTTTGTCCATTGTTATTAATGTATAGGAACTACAGAAAGTAATGAATCTTGTTACAATGTTTTTACGCGTATGTGCAATTATTTTAATCGCATTTACCTCCCACAGTTAACAGCTCACGTCTCCACTTCCCAGGTTCTTCCTTCTGCTTTCTAGTAAGTCAGTGTCTACTTTCAGGTCACTTTTAAAGTTTTAGTGTAGGTTCAGCATGTGCCTGAAAACATGGACTTTTCTGGAAATCGGATTTATTTTCCTTAACATGATGAGCTTTAGTTCCAGCCATTTCCTGAAAGCATTGTTTCATTATTTGCTATGGCTCAGTAATGCTCCATTGTGTATAGATGCTGCATTTTCCTTAGGCCCCCATCCACTGATGGCCTCCTATGCTACTTCACTACAGGGAATTGTAGCAGTGATGTAAACACTCATAAAGTAGCTCAGTAGAGGTCACTTTGACCTTCACTCTGAGTTTTACAGTTCTGTGGGTTTTGACAAATGCATCTTGTGTTGACCACTGGAAGTTAATGACTCCAAAAAAATCCCATGTTTCTCTGTAATCACTCTTCCCTTTCCTCCAACTCCTAAACTGCCCGGTAACTACTGCGCCTTTCAATACCTCTATAAATTTATGTATTTTATTCCAGAACATCAGATGCCTGGAATCATATAACATAATAGCTTATACTTGCTTCCTCTACTTACTATTATGTGTTTAAGTTTCTCTTCTGTCTTTTCAGAGCTGAGAGTTGGGTATTTTTGCTGTTGTTGAATAATTTTAATTGTATGCATATACCAAAATTTATTTATCTCTTTGGCCATTCAAAGATACCTTGATTGTTTTCATGTTTGGAATAACACATGATGCTGTTGGTAAATACTGTGGAAAAGTTTCTGTATGGACATAAGATTTTTAAATTTTCTGATCATTTGGGTAACTAGGAATGCAGTGAATGGGTACATGGCTATTGTTAACTTTTTAAGAAACTGTCAAACTGTGTTCTTAAGTGATTGCAATATTTTGCGTCCCAGCAAACAATAAATGGGTTTCCTATTGCCATCAGCATAATGTACTATAAAATGGGCTTCAGTGCCCTTGGTAAATAAGTTGATTGGTGATACTGTCTTTAGCCATTCTGATTGGTGTGAGGTGGAATCTCAGGGTTGTTTTGATTTGCATTTCCATGATGACTAAGGATGTTGAACATTTCTTTAGGTGCTTCTCAGCCATTCGATAGTCCTTAGTTGAAAATTCTTTGTTTAGCTCTATTTGGTTCTCTTCTTCTTCTTCTTCTTCTTCTTCTTCTTCTTCTTCTTCTTCTTCTTCTTCTTCTTCTTCTTCTTCTTCTTCTTCTTTTTTCTCATTATTATTATTATTATCATTATTATCATTATTATTACTATTATTATTTGGTTTTCTGAGACAGGGTTTCTCTGTATAGCCCTGGCTGTCCTGGAACTCACTTGGTAGACCAGGTAGGCTTCGAACTCAGAAATCTGCCTGCCTTTGTCTCCCAAGTGCTGGGCTTAAAGGCATATGCCACAACTGCCTGGCATGGAGTCTAACTTCTTGAGTTCTTTGTGTATATTGGATATTAGCTCTCTATCAGATGTAGGATTGGTAAATATCTTTTACCAACCTGTTGGTTGCCTTTTTGTCTTATTGACAGTGTCCTTTGCCTTACAGAAGTTTTGCAATTTTATGAGGTCCTATTTGTTGATTCTTGATATTACAGCACGAGTCATTGGTGTTCTGTTCAGGAATTTTTCCCCTGTGCCCATATGTTTGAGGCTCTTCCCCACTTTTTCCTTTATAAGTTCCAGTGTATTTGGTTTTATGTGGAGGTCCTAGATCCACTTGGACTTGAGCTTTGTACAAGGAGATAAGAATGAGTCGATCTGCATTCTTCTACATGCTGACAGCCAGTTTAACCTGCACCATTTGTTCAAAATGCTGTCTTTTTTT
>JADRCD010224182.1:9102-22963 GCA_019843815.1 Montemys delectorum | reverse complement strand
AACTCTGGCCTCCAATGGCCAACCTTACTTACTTCATCTACCACTTCTAGTAACATATTATTGAACTTATTTTCTTAATTCATAAAGCACAGTTGTAATTTGCCTCTTACCAAAATAAATAAAAAATGTGACCAGAATTATTAAATAGATACAAAAGTTGCAACTGACAAAATAAAAAGCACCAAACATCTGAGCTGCTAGTGTCACTGGAAGGCACCTCACCCAACTGATGACTTAGATATGAATTTTCAAAGTGCAAGGTCCTTTTACTTCCAGCCTGTTTACAGCTTTCTCAGTGAGCCACCATCTGAAAATACCTACATCAGAATTTGTATAAGGCCAGCCAATGAGCATCTCAGAGGACTGGTGTGGATTACTTGTACACATCAGAGCCACTGGCCCTAATCATCACAGGAACTGTGCTATACACATTATCTGGGACAGTATCCATTACCTGTGAATGATGCCTTTGCCATGCAAGTATTCTAAAGCAGACACAATCTCAGCCGTGTAAAACCGGGTACAGGTCTCATCAAATGAACCAATTTTGCGGATGTACTTAAGTAGCTCTCCATTTTTGGCATAACTAAGGCCAAAATCTGAATATTTTATGGTTAAGGAAGAATGGAAAAAATTTTTTTTCTAAAAATTAACCTTAAAAGTCCTATAAGAACTTTCTTCTTATCAAATGCAAACTGAAGTTACATGTGCTCCAAGATAAGTTGCCCCAAAAAGGGTCAGATCCAGGTCCAGCTCCAAGACCAGGTGCCAGAACAGAATTTCTAAGACACAGTCCCTGGGGCTGGTGAGATGGCTCAGGGAGCAAGAGCACTGACTGCTCTTCCGAAGGTCATGAATTCAAATCCCAGCAACCACAACCACTCGTAATGAAATCTGACATCCTCTTCTGGCAGTCCAAAGATGGCTACAGTGTACTCATTTATGATAATAAATCTTTAAAAAAAAAAAAAAAAAAAAAAAAAGACACAGTCCCTAAAAAAAAAAACTATGGACAGCACCTTTCAAGACCAGGTGCCCTTCTAGACAAATGGTCCCCAGAGGCCGCTGTGGCCTATGAAAGGAAGCCTCTAGATGGCAACTGGATCAGTAGACCAGGGCCAAGGTACCAACATGTGAATGGCTTTAAAGCACACAGTTCTGAAGATAAGAGTCCTAACAGAACCCTGAATGACTACCACCATTGTGAGTCTTGCCTGAACTTGCTGTATTCCATGGGCTGGGCTAACAGTCCTTCTAGGCATAAAAGTGTCATGCTTTATAACAATTTTAGTTTTCCAAGTCACTTAATTTGGGAAACATCTGCTGGGGAGATGAGAAATTACTACTGGCACCTCCATGCTGCAATGTGCTCTGCTCATGCTCTCCTTTGAAGGGGACTGAAGACTGACAACAAACAGCTCCAAATGACTGTTTTTCTCCAAAGCACTAAACATTTGTGTTTCTTACTGGAAATCTCCAGGTACTGACCTTTCTGGCAGCCTGGGCCCCAAGGGCCCAAATACTGACTAAACTAAGTAGCAATGATGAGGCTAAGCTTGAAATTCATACAAGAAGCCAAGGTGGACTTCTTGCTCTTTTCTGGCTTTTGTCTACCAAGGCAGTGCTGTCAGCAAGGAAGAAGCCAAGAAGCCTGAAGCTCTGGGTAAGGAAATAACCCAGAAGAGACAGGACTACAACCAAAGCTGGTAAAGATGCCCCTAGCAGGGCCATCTCTGACAACCTATGCCTCTCAACTCAAGACAAAGTCTGACAGAGACCTGAAACATGTACTATGGAGAACAGAATAGTACTATGTGCTATGGGTCTCCTGTCTGATCCCTCAAAAGAGAGGCTGATGCCTTGTCCTGGCTAGTTTTGTATCAGCTTGACACAAGTCATCTGGGAAGACTCTCAAATAAAAAACTACCTTAAGATTTGCCTGTAAGCAAGTCTCTAGTGTACGTTCTGAATTAGTACTGATTGGTGTGGGAAGGCCTAGCCCATTGTGGGTGGTACCAACCCTGGGAAAGTGATCTTGGGGTATACAGGCTGAGAAAGCCATAGGGAGCAAAATAGTAAGTAAGTAGCACTCCGCCATGGCTTCTGTAACAGCTCCTGCCTTGAGGCTTCTGCCCTGATTTACTGTCTTGACATTCCTTAGTGAAGGACTGTGGTGTGGAACTCTAAGCTGAAGTAAAGCCTTTCCTCCCCAAGTTGTTCATGGTCATGGTGTTTTATTACAGCAATAGAAACACTAAGACATGCCATGGAGCCACCAGTTCTGGCCTAACATAGGCTGATGGCAGGGCCTCGCTAGTTAGGAGCCCAGGTGTAAGGCCACACTTCTGATCATGGGGTCAAGAGAACAGTGAGTAAACGCTCACTCTTTCCAGCTTCACAGTTGTGCCCTCTATCTGACCCTTCACCGGTTCCTGATTCCTGTGAGTGGAACACCTTTGGCTCTCAGCTCAGAAGGGAAGCAGAGGCAAGTTGTAGCTCTTAAATATAGCAGGTGCCTGGGATTATTTATCAAGCTGATGGTTCTCTGTAGTTATAACCTTCCCCACTCCAGAATGTTCTGGTTGAGAGATTAAGCAACTGACTCAGGTTCACAAAGAAAACAATTGACAGGACCAGAACCCAGTCCTCTGGTCAGAAGCAATGGCCCTGACTTCATGCAACAAACGAGGCATCACAAGGACAAGCGGGTATAGACTATTCTGGTGGGAACTCGAAGATAGTATGGTGAAAAGTAGCTAAGTCTTCATCTGGGAAAAAGTAGCTAAGTAGCTAGGTCTTCATCTGGGAGTGAAAAGGAAGGTTCCCTACTGTTTAGGCTCTGATCAAACCAGGACTATGCCAAGATAGGGAAACCTTGTGCTTGACCTAGCCTCGGGACTCACTTTTCCAGAGTCCCATAGTTTATCTGATGAAGAACCCTCAAGAGTCCCTGTGTGATCCATCTGTCTGTTTTCAATCTATGGCAGAGGTATCCCCAGGCTCTGCCTCCTCTCAACCTGTTCTGAATGGGTCTGGGTTCAACCCGAGTCTCCTGAAGGTAGTGAAAGGAGAATGAATACACAAGGACTAGTCCCTCTCCTCCACTTGAAATTATGACATGAAGGGCAGTGTCATCTCATATCTGGCATTTCTTCATGTAAAAAGTTTCATTTTTCTTTCATAATACAATGTATAGTAAGGATTATCAGTAAGGCAGAAGTCACTGCATCTCATTCTCATGGCAAGTAGGAGAGCCATTGTGACCCTTTGGATCTTAGACCAAGGACTGTATATGCCATTAGACATGGTCAGTCTCATTTGGAATCTCATAGCAAGAACACTCTGGTCTGGCTTCTGAGCGCTGACCCTACCACTGTGTCCCTGACAGAAGATGAAGTCATATATTTGTGATTGGCTCAGTCTTGGTTATCCAGTCTTAATGAAATCTGGGTGTCTCAAGGGTATGTAGGACTAAAAGACTTAGTTTCCAGGTAGTAGAAGTGTGAGGTGGTTAAGATCTTTAAGAAGCAGGGTTTACTGACATGTCTATGGGTCACTGAGCTCCTAAGACTCACTGGTCATTGGAAAGTACCCAAACAAGATTGCCATGAAAGAAGCAAACCCAAGCACACCTACTCAACTATACTTCCTGGCTTAAGATGTAATCCTGTTTTCATACATGGTCCACTATTCACTATATACAGGGCTACACCATGCACCATGCATCCATCCCATCTGGACACCCAGCCTCCAAACTGTAAACTACACAAATCTCTTCCCTTCAAAAAGCTAGATGCCACAGGCACTTTGTAGCAATGACACAATGCTGACTAGTCACAGAGCTTCAAGGCCAATAAAAAACATTGTTCTGAACACTGGCAGAAAAAGTTATGCCTTTAGACAGGAACACTTCTGGGTCAAAATTTTTGAAGCAAGGGGGGAGAGCTGGGGGTGAAGAACTCAAGGAGGGGGGACCAATAAGGCAGCAGGCAACATTTGGAATATAAATAAATGACATAATTTAATAAAAAAGGGGGGGGGGGTTGGCCTGGGCCTGGACCTGGACCTCCATCTGGTAACTACAGATTTCATGGACTTAAAAAGGAGTACTTTCATGCACAGGAGACATGAAAAGAGGAATCAACACAGGTTCAGAGAGACATGTAATGAAATATAAAGAGACTACTGACAGCTGCTGTGTGAGCTATGACAGCAGAAGTGGAGGACAGGGCAGGGATACTGGGACCAGTAAGCCCTATCTGCTCCAAAGACCATCACCATCAATACATCTGTTCTCCTGAATCCTATTGGACCTTCCACCAGTACTCTCTAAGCAGGCCCTCTGGAAAGAGCCCATTTGGTCTGTCTCTGCTTGCCTTGCCTTTGTCATGAACTTTGCCCCAAGAAACTGCCTGTCCAACTTTCAATAACTTGCTTGTGGGCTAATCCTCTAACCAGGCACAGGCCACATACTAGACTGCCTGGCTGGCAACTGGGCAGGCCCTCATCAGAACCTATGTGATCAGTGGCCTGAGTCTCGATGCTCTCAGAGGTTTCTTCTGGGTAGCTAGACAAGTGGGTGACAATTCTTATCTGCATATCGCCTCCTCACAATGGGCCCACTCAGACCTCAAACAAGTACCATATGCATCAAATGACAACCTACTCCCATCTAGACATTGGCCAGTCTCTCTGGGCTCAGTTATAGTGTAGACCAGGCTTTGAAGGCAAACACCACCAGACACCTAACTTTGCTTTCCCCAAGTCTAGACCACAAGCTATCAGAGTCAGAGCAAACCCCATACTCCTCCATACTAGGAGAAAACCCAGAACTGGTATCAGTACTTCACAGCTCAGGGAGCTGGCTCACTGAGGGCTCCACATGCTCCTGCCCTCATATATCTACAGGGCTCAATGACTGACTCACACGCCAGACACCCACACCTGTCCTTCCAACTTGTCCTGCTACCTGGACATTTGCGACATAGTTTTTAATAGTCTGTGCACAAGCTCTCCCAAAGTATAATCAATCCCACAAAGAAGGAAGAGCCCCCTTATCAGCATTGTGCTTATCCCCTGTAAATAAGCACTTCTAAATGGGAGAATGGAGGGATTCTCTATTCACAAGCTGATACATCTAGCAGAAGCCAGAGTTGTCATTAAAAGTGAAAGCAGATGGAGGGAGTGTTGGTGCATGCCTTCAATCTCAGCACTTGGGGGTGAGAGGCCAATCTGGTCTACATAGTGAGTTCCAGAACAGCCAGGGCTATGTAGTGAAACCTTGGGGGGGGGGGGTGGAACAATAAATAAATAAAAAGGAGGAGAAAAGGAATATGGACAAACAGCAATGAACATACATACAAGGTGAATCTGCTGGAGAGACAGGTTGAACAGCCCTAGGAGGTGGAGGGGCTGAGCAAGCCCAGCAGACAAAGCTTCAGGAGGATAGCACTCTGGGCTCCTGTAAGTCACTCCTAAACTTCTTCAATACCCAGTCAAGTTGTCCTTCTGACAAAACTCAGTAACTTGGGATAGAAGCCTAAAGAGGCCCATGATCATTTTTTTCCTCTCAGGCCCTCAACTTTTTAAAAGCAGAAGTCAGTAATACCTAACAAACACTCCAGACAAAACATTTACTAGAGGAATGAAGAAACATTTCTACATCAATATCCAGCAAGCACAGCTAAAATAACAGTCCATTAAGTACAACGTTTATCAATGGGCACAATGGTGAGCCTCAGCCATGTGCTGGTACGGTCTATTGCCTCCAAGGTATCAGTACCCACAGGGACTGTGCTGTGCCCTTTCCTTTCAAGGAACAGACAATACAGCCGCTCATCTAAAACACAAGGTGGCTTCAGACCATGGTTTGCACTGACCATGCAAAGGATACACAGCTTTTCGTCGTCCTGAAATGTAAAGTAAAGTTTCACAAAGAAGGGGTGATCCAGGCGTGACATCACGTCTCTCTCTCTAGTTACATACGGGACTTTGTTTTCTTTTATAATATGGCGTTTCTCCAGAATTTTAACTTAAGGTAAGAAAGAAGTGAGTTTACTAACATTAGAAAATGTAAACAAACAGACAAACAACAACAAAACCCAGTAAAAATTTAAAGGTAACTGGCATAAACTGAAGTTATTCCCAAACCACCCACCCAAGGTTAGAAGGTTTGAAGATTAACCTTGTCATAGGTTCTAAAATCATCACAGGTCCTGCAACTACCCAGGTTGCCATATGTATAAAAGTGGTGCTACCCCTGAATCCCAGACACACAGCTCACTGGAGTTAGCACTTACTAGCATATTCTCTGGAAGTGGCCAGTTCTCGGGCCAGAACAACCTAGTTTGGGGAGAAAAAAAAAAACAAAAAACAATGTAATAATGAGATCAGTCTAATAAGCCACTGTCTCCCTGCACAAGCTGCCCAGCCTACACACATAATTTGAAATTATATTTCAAGTTACACTGGATTCTGTACTAACAAATATTTGGAAGCCACTGCTTGTGTTTGTATGTTCTAATAGTTAACAGTAGCATGATAGCAAACATGAAGTGGTAAACAGTGATTGTGCCATTGTTTTCAAAAGTTCATAATCAGCCAGCTGCCAAAAGTTCTCATAGTACAGTCAAAATATAAATTTAAGAACCAATAGGCATAGTAGTACACATCTATGCATCAGTAACATTTGGGAGCCAGAGACAAGAGGAGTCCAAGCTCCAAGCAACCCTGGGTTACATAGTGAGACCCTGTTTCAAACCCTCTATCCCAAACAAAAAAAGGAATTTGGTTGACTGACATGTCCTAATACTACCACAAGTAGCTACTAGAAATTCCTTCAAAAAAATTTCAAGAATATGTCTTTTTAAGCCAGGCAGTGACAGGACATGCCTTTACTCTCAGCACTCAGGAGACAAAAGGATCTCTGAGTATGCAGACAGCCTGGTCTACAGATCAAGTTCCAGATTAGCCAAGGCTACACAGAGAAACCTTTCTCAAAAAACAAAACAAACCAAAGAAAAGAAAAGAAAAGAAAAGAAAAGAAAAGAAAAGAAAAGAAGAGAAGAGAAAGGAGCCAGGCAGCGGTGGCACACGCCTTTAATCACAGCACTTGGGAGGCAGAGGCAGGCGGATTTCTGAGTTGGAGGCCAGCCTGGGCTATACAAAGAAACCCTGTCTCGAAAAACCAAAAAAAAAAGAAAGAAAGAAAGAAAGAGAGAGAGAGAGAAAGAAAGGAAAAAGACAAAACAAACAAAAAAGAAAATGTCTTTTTAATATAGATCCTAATAAAAAAGGTGCCCTTGACTTAGGCTTCTCATTCATTTGTTGTCATACATTTCATTTGATAGCATGAGCATAGTTATGACTCTAATGTGTACCAAGAGGCAAAACAGCACAGAACAAACCATCTTTATAGAATGTTCTCCATACAGAGCACATCTGCTTGTGCTCAGACGCCACCCACTTCAGGACAGAGTCCTAGCAAACCAAACCCTAGGCACATCTGAAGTAGAGGTACTAGATTGAAAATAGCAGATAGGCCCAAGTTTTAACCAGAGCCTGCAATGGGCAGCTTTGTCAATTAAAAAAAAAAAAAAAAAAAAAAAGCTTTTCCCCAACATGGTCAATAAATATAAATGGATGGTTTTTGTTTTTTTGTTTTTTTTTAAGAAGCTTTCAATGATGGACTGATAACCAAAGTGCAAATGAAACATGCCTCTAAGAAATCACTGGGCCTGGGAAAAGAAGCCAGGTCACCTGGCTTCTGGTTGTAAGTCACATCCTGTGACAGGGCTCCCTAGAAACAATCCTGGAAAAGCACTCTGAGATGCCCATGCCACCAGGAACAAGGAAGGACTGGATGTATTTAAGTAGAAAGAACTCAAAAAACTTTCTGAGGAACACACTGCATAAACTGACTCCCAGCCATGAGGTTCTGAAGGGAGCAGGCTGGAGTAGTACACTTCTCCTGGGATGGAGAGTATCTATAGTCACATCCCTTCATGGACATGTATACATGTTCTCCTATGTTTGAAAAAGAGAGGAGCAGCCAGAAAGGACCATGCTTTATTGGGCAGGGTGGAGGAGATTGTTATTTGAGATAGGGTCTCACTATGTAATCTTGGCTGGCCTGGGCTGGAGGGCACTGTGTAGACCAGACAGGCCTTGAACTCATAGAGATCCACCTGTTTTAGCCTCCTGAGTGGTAGGATTAAAGGCATGTGCCGTCATGCCCAGCCTGTGATCAGAGTTCTAACTTAGCATTTCACAAGCAGGTTTCCCACAGAACAGAGGCTTCTAAAGAAGTGCATAGGACGTGGTGCTCCACGTCACCAGGGGCGACGTCATTACTATCTTGGATGTGACAGAGTACTTGGGAGCCTGTCTGCTCTCTAGCACTAGTTTCAGGCTCTGCCAAGTGAATATCCTGCACAATCTGGTAACTGTATGTCCTTTACTCCTCCCCTGAAAATCCAATTTAAGTGTTCACTATTTCAAGACTAGAGAGATGAATCAGTGTGACACCTAACTTGAGATCCAGAGCTACAGATTGCCAAGAGCCAGCTTACAGCGCTTTCTCTCCCAGGGGCCTCATGGCATGAGTTCAAAATGGCACTGAACAAGGATGGCTGTGCCACCAGGAAGTAGGGTGCCTAATTTACAGCCCTGTGAAGATAAATATAAAGGAGTAAACTGAGAAAAAGAAGAACTTCACTAGAATATCATCTCTAGCTGAGTGCAACACCCACGGAGCTCGAGCTGTTCTCTTTCTGCAAGGCGTGGTGAGTACCAAAGGCACAGGGAGTGATCTTCATGGTTGGAGGATTTTTTTCACAAGGCCATAATCCTTTAACATTACTTCACCAGAGTTGTTAATTAAGACCTAAACCTTACAGTGCAAGAGCCAACAAAGTCAACTTAAAATGAGATGTTAGAAATGTAAGTAAGCTGTATTTTATGTTTTGTTTTTTTTTAGAATCTTCATGAATATAAAAAAGAGTAAGAAAAAACTTTCACCCAGTCATGGTGACACTCATCTTTCATGGATGTACTGAGAAGGCAGAGGCAGGTACATAAAAGCTTTGGGCTAGTTAGGGCTAGGTAGTCAAACCTTGTTAAAAAAAAAATTTAAAAATACTAGATAAAATCTTAAAAAAGAAAAAAATCAGGCTGATAAGATGGCTCAGTGGATAAGAGCACCAACTGCTCTTCCAAAGGTCCTGAGTTCAAATCCCAGCAACCACATGGTGGCTCACAACCATTTATAATGAGATCTGAAGCTACAGTATACTTATCTATTATAATAATAAATCTCAAAAAAAAAAATCTAAAGGGCTGGAGAAATGGCTCAGGGGTTAAGAGCACTGACTGTTCTTCCTGAGGTCCTGAGTTCAATTCCCAGCAACCACACGGTGACTCACAACCATTTGTTTATGGGATCTGATCCCCCCCTTGTGGTGTGTCTGAAGACAGCAACAGTGTGCTCATATACATAAAATAAACAAATCTTAAAATAAGACAAGAAGAGAACACAATTTCTCATATGTAATCTTCAAAAAGTCAGGTTGTTTAGGAACTCTCCCAAAGTTATGAAACTATACTGGAGTGCCTATTTCAGACTGGAGTTGGAACACAGAAATCTGTTTCATTGGAGAATGACACATGCCTGGACCACTCTGCAGCAATACCCACTTGGCCCGGGAGTTAGAACAAAAAATCTGAAGGCCAACTCTCCAACAAATACTTACCATCATAGTTTTAAGTGCTAAAGCAAACGAACAAAAACAGGCCAGGGTGGGGGGGTACTCACCAATTGTTTCCAAAAGTCTCCAAAGAGATACTAACTCTGATACTAACTTTCAATCTAAGGAATTTTTAGCTTCCTACGGCCTGTCCGTTAAGACAGAAAAACACAGAGCAAAAATCAACAAATGCTTTTGTTTACTTATTTGTTTTTGAGACAGGCATTTAATATGTTGCCAAGTAGGCCTTGAAAAGTCCAGGTTCAAACTCCTCTGCCTCGGTCTCCTGAGTATAGGAAATAAAGGTATGGGCCAAAACAGACAAAATCCAGTTTAACCATGTTTTCTTCAGCTGGTCAGCTAGGGTAAGTATACTCCCTCCAAGACTCTAGTGACATGCACAGCCGGAGATAACCCACAGGGGCACAGGGAGAACAATCCCTAGTCAGGAGTTCTCAGTAGTCAGTGATCCCAAGAAAACTCTGTGTTCAACAAGCAAGCAGCAGCAGAGGCACATACTCACTGTCGAAAAAGAGCCCTCGCCAAGAATTTTCCCAAACTTGAAGTCTTCGGGGCGTTTCTTGCGAGGTTGTGGTGGCAGCTGGGCAGGGTGCTGCTGCAAGGGGTTGGTGCTTGGTCGGGCTTCAGCTGTGGTGCCATCCATGGTGGATCCCTGCCTGCTAACACCACTAGGCATGCCAGGGGACGAGTTGGGCTCAGTCTGGGACCTCACCATTGATGGGGATGGGCAGGAACATAGCACCACACTGGACTGAATGGGCACAGCGTCATACTGCAGACACAGAAGAAAGAGGTAAGAGTCAAATGGCTCTATTGTCCTGAGCAGATGAACCAAGTATAAGCACTTTATGATACTGCTGAAGGCAGGACAGTACATCTGATCTTGGTGTTCACTGAAGCCAAAGTCCTTCCCTCCCTCTCCCTTGCTCATATTCGGGCATATTCTCACATCTCTTCTTAGCACTACTCCAACCACTCCCCAAGGCCAGGCTAAGGAAAGCAGACATAACATTGCACACATTTGTAATTCTGGAGTGTGTTTACTTTAAACAGAGACAACCAATGCTGGCAAGACTTATGCTAAAGCAAGAAAACTCGTACAATTATGACTGGCACCCAAAACTGGTGTTACTGTTAAAATGCTTTTGGAAAGCAATTTGGCAACTGTCAACAAAATGATTATAGAACTGTCAATGAGACAGAAATATGAAAGATGAGAGGAAGGACACAGTTAAAGTTGGAAGCATAAGCCAGGTGTGATAGTGCACACCTGAAACCCTAGCATGCAGAAAATCATGGCTTCTGAGCCAGTCTGGGCTGTATAGCAAGATCCTGCACCAAAGAAAGGAGGTGGGAGAGTCACTGAGAAAGAAAATAAGTGTTCCGAGCTAACTGGCAGTATGTAAACATTGTATCCACATCTATAAATGCCTTCTCTTCAGCTCTGCCTTTGGCGTGTCCTCATAATGGTGACACTATCCTAACTGTAAGACTGAGGAGATATAGCTCAGTCAGTAAACTACTTGATTTGTAAGCGTGGAACCTAAATTCAATCTGCAGAATTAAAACAAACAAACAAACAAAAATGTGGGCTGGGACTATAGCTCAGTTTGTACAGCAGGGTGCCTAGCATGCAAAAGGCCCTGGGTTCAGTAACTAGTCCCTAACTTTCCCCCCAAAATCAATAAAAACAGTAAGAAAACCCAAGCCTGGTAGGCCCAGCACTGGGAAAGTATAAGCTGGCTGCTAACTGGCCACTCAACTTAAGTTTAACTGTCAAAACTCAGGCCAGGAAGACCTTGTTATTACATAGATAGATAGATAGATGGATGGATGGATGGATGGATGGATGGATGGATGGGCGGGCGGGCGGGCAGGCAGGCAGGCAGGCAGAAAAAAAGCTGTAAGAAAAGGGTAGGCTGCACTGTTCAAACACATGTACCACACATCCACATACATACTATCATAAAATGAACTCAGGCTAGGCAGTAGTGGCACAGACCTTTAATCCTAGCACTCAGGGGCAGAGGCAGTATATCTCCAAGGCCAGCCTGGTCTACAGAGCAAGTTCCAAAACAGCCAGGGCTACACAGAGAAACCCTGCCTTAACAAAACAAAATTAATAAGTTAATTAATTAAAATCAAGTGAACTCAGAATACCCAAGTTAGTTAGTCTCTAACAGTCTTCCTCACTCAAGAACTCCAGAAAACTTTTTTTTAAAGATTTATTTATTATTATATGTAAGTACACTGTAGCTATCTTCAGACACCCACCAGAAGAGGGCGTCAGATCTCATTATGGATGGTTGTGAGCCACCATGTGGTTGCTGGGATTTGAACTCAGGACCTTCAGAAGAGCAGTCATTGCTCTTAACCACTGAGCCATCTCACCAGCCCCCAGAAAATTTTTATAGCTCATCTCTAGAATGCTTGCCTAGAATACATGAGAACCTAGGTTCAATTCCCAGCATACCCAAAAGACAATTTAAAAGTACACAACTTGATGGAGTTAGGTCCTGAAATCACAGTATCTCACCCACCTGTTCTGTAAAACAGTACATCAAGGTTGCCACTGACCAAAAGGTGACCCATTAAAAAACTAAAAGCAGACTGCTCAGAAAAAATAGGCCATGAGTCCACATGTTACAAAATAAGGTGGGTTGTTTCTTTTCTTCCTTCTTTCTTCCTTTCTTTCCTCTTCTTCCTCCTTTTTTTTTTTTTTTTTTTTTTCTTCCGCCTAACAATATAACTCTATGGGCTAAGTAGACTAGTTAATTCATGTAAACATGGCAGTATGTTTGTGTATGATTTAATTAGGACAGACAAGGGTGATTGCTTTCTAGATAAACAGACAGAAACATGGAACCATAAAGAAGCCAGGACTCTGGAAACACAGCAGGACAGGTGTGCACACAGTAGCCAAGAGTGAGCAAAGGAAAGCTCAGCCACCTAGAAGAGCTAAAGGAGATGCTCATCTTGAGATTGCAAAATGCTTAACAAATCTAGACAGAACATCTTGTGACCTAAACATAATGAGTACAGAGGAGGTGGAGAAGGGAGAGCAGATGGTAACACTGGAGGGTGTCTTGCCTACCCCACAGTGCAGTGTGTGAACCTGGGCTCCTGAGAGCAGACTCCCTGGAAGGCTAGCTAAGCAACCACCATCAGTAACTCTGTACCTGCTCTGTGGCAGAAGGAAAGGAGTTTTTCTTTCAGGTGGGTTTCTTGAATCCATCATCATGTCAGGTAAAGTGTAAAAATATGAAGGAGCTAACCAAACACATTACTAATAAAATATGACCACCTGACTATAATAAGGATCTAAGAATTTCAGCAGAAAGTTAAGTTTTCACTTTGTGTGCTGAACAGTCTTCAAAGTCTCAGTGAAATGTTCAGCAAATGTAGAATTTAGTAAGTTGAATAAAAAGGAACACAACAATACTAGCCAAGTATTTTCCACACACACAAAACCTGCTAAACAAGGAACACGGCTTACTGTGTAAGAGCTTGTGCTGCTCAAGCCTGATTATCTGAGTTTAGATTCTTGGAATCCAGGTAAAAACCAGACGCATACCATTGTGTCTGTAATCTCAGCATTTCTATGGAAAGATGGGAAATAGAGACAGAATTCTCCAGAATCCCTTAGACCAGCTAACCTTAAGTATGTAGCACAGTAACAAACAATTAAACTCTACCTCTAACAAGGTGGGAAGTAACTACTGACTCTTGAGGCTGTTCTCTCACTACCTCATGTATACAGACCACAGATGGCATAAACACACTCTCACACATGAACACCCATACACACACACACACACACACACACACACACACGAGACACAAAAAATAAAAATAAACTTAAAAAAATTTGAACAAGATTACTTTCTGTCTTAGAAATTCAACCTAAGAAAACGAGCTAACAGCATTATAAGAGCAGATTTAAAACTATTACAAAAGAAAAATATAGGGGCCATGGGTGTGGCTCTATGGTAAAGCACTCACCTAGAATGTACAAGGCCATGGTCCCATGCTCAGCACCACCAAGGAAAACAACTTAAAAATCTAATGTTGCAGCTGGGCGGTGGTGGCACACGCCT